>OX336392.1:550566867-550855287 GCA_946902985.2 Meconema thalassinum
GAACTAACAAATAAAACATCAACTTGCTATAGTGCGGGACAAACCATTGGAAGCCTGAAGGTCACGAGTAGTCGGTGCGGTGTTGTCATGTACGTTCTCGCATCCAGCACTCGACTGAAGGTGCCGTGCATAGCATGGTAACACCACCAGGCGCGGGGAGGAGAGCGGAGCGGAGGGCCCCTTGACCTTCAGGCTTCCAATGGTTTGTCGCGCACTATAATAACCTCAATAAAAAATTACAACAACTAGTATTGAGCAGTCAAGAGGTAGAGAATCAATGGAAGGAAATAAAAACCACTAAACAGACAGTAAGTAAAAAACAACTCCTGCCAGACACTAGGACAAAGATGAAGAAATGGATGACAGAGCACATCCTGGATTTGATGGAAGAATTATCAATTAATATGATAAAATTGGTCCGGTCAGATCAAACATAAAATGCCAGCGTTTCGCCCATGTGTGCTGTTCGGCTCGTCAGTTGGTACAGACATATCTCACCAAGACGCATGGCTAGCACATACTGAGAAGGAAATCACAAGACACAAAATACAAGTGGTATTGACGTCACGAGTGATGCCAATGTACTACGTAAGTCAAGCTCCCTTTATTACAAACAAAACCTTACCTTGGCAAATCCAAATAGGTTATGTATATTCCTGAATGGAAATATGATGTTATCCGGTCAGATCAAACATAAAATGCCAGCGTTTCGCCCCCAGTGTGCCGTTGGGCATTTAAGTTTGATCTGACCGGACCAATTTTATCATATTAATTGATAATTTATCAGATCAAACGGAAATAACATCATATTTCATCATATTCCTATCTTTTGACTGGTTTGATGCAGCTCTCCATGCCTCCATGTCCTGAGCTAATCGTTTCATCTTTACATAGCTACCCCACCCTACATCCAAGGCAATCTGTTTAACATATTCTAACCTTGGTCTACCCCTACAGTTCTTGTCCTCGACCCTTCCTTCCATAACTAAGCT
Organism: Meconema thalassinum; assembly: GCA_946902985.2. Taxonomy (NCBI): domain Eukaryota; kingdom Metazoa; phylum Arthropoda; class Insecta; order Orthoptera; family Tettigoniidae; genus Meconema; species Meconema thalassinum. Next base: position 550,567,860 of record OX336392.1, read on the forward strand.
TGCTATTCCTGGGTGTCTTAGTATGTGTCCTACCAACCTATCTCTTCTCTTCATTAGCAGTCGCCAGAAACATCTCTCCTCTCCCACTCGTCTTAATACCTCTTCGTTTGTAACCCTATCTACCCATCTGATCTTCATCATTCTCCTGTAACACCACATTTCAAACGCTTCAATTCTCCTATTTTCAGCTGCACCAATAGTCCAAGTTTCACTTCCATAGAGCGCGACACTCCAGACAAAGGTTTTCAAAAATTTCTTCCTAATACCTAAATCTATATTCGATGTCAACAGATTCCTTTTCTGTAGAAATGCTTTCCTTGCCTGAGCCAACCTACCTTTATATCCTCTTTGCTTCGTCCATCACTGGTTATATTGCTTCCTAAGTAACAGAAGTCTCCTACTTCCTTTAGTTTCTCCCCTATCAATTTGATGTCCATAGAGGTTTCTGATTTATTGCGACTGAATTCCAATATTTTTGTTTTATATTTATTAATTTTCATCATGAATTCTTTCCTCAAGACGGAGTCCATACCATTCAAAAACTCATTCAAATCCTGAGGCGTGTCGGCCAAGATGACGATGTCATCAGAAAATAGCAGAGTTGAAATTATTTCTCCTTTAATCTTCACTCCCACTTTAACTTTCTCTTCTTCTTCTTCTTCTTCTTCTTCTTATTATTATTATTATTATTATTATTATTATCATCATTATAACAGCCCTATTTGCCCGTCACACAGTTGGGTTCGGTATGCGCTATGAAGCACATTCCTGGAGAAAGTGTCCGGTTGTTTGAGCGACAAGTCCCTTGTTTATATTCTCCCGGAGGGTAGATTCACCCTTCACCCTCCCCCATCTCACTGTCAGCACTAGACACTGCGCTAACTAGAGGGTGACTGCTGACCATATTAACTTCTGCAGCGTTAAGGCACGAGGCCAGGATGGACCCGGACTGAAGAGACTGCTGGTGTAGAATCCCAATGTCCAACATTCCTGAAATGCCTTCTATAAACTCCCGACAAATGTCAAGGTGACTGGCTGCTAGTTTCATTGTTGTTTGACCATGTCATTCATCATTATATCGTTTGGTGATCTCAAACTGACATTGTTTCACAACTGTTGTGAATGTGTTTCTGTAATTTTGTGAATGTATTTCTGTAATTAAATTTGGTATTTGTAATTTGGCACCCTTGGGGCATTGATGAGCAAGATGGAAAAGGTCTTGAGTAACAGAATGTAATGGCTGGATAGCGATGCTCTTTGGGTACAAATAAAGTGATTGTTCTTGAATTGTAGAGTTGAGTTGAAGAATTGATGTGTAACATTTTGGCGACCATTGACAGGATTGTATTGAAAAAGTTGGTTTGGTAAACAATTTCCCTATTTTGTTTTGTTTTGAATTTTTTGCCTTGTAATTGCCACGATTGAAAAATTGAAAAAGAAGAGAATTGCGTATCGGGCAAGTGCGATGAAAGCTATTGGAGCGGTCGGAGTTGAAGCCGATTTCCAAAAATTACGTGTGAAAATAAATACTCTCCGACCAATTCCGGATACCTTACAAGAATTGGACGAAAGCATCTTGAACGAGTTGTTGAATGTTGACGGAAACGAGGATGCCTGTATCGAAGGAACAATGCACTGTGTTACCGTTCAAGAAGACCTTCTGCAAGCACGTCTTGAAGCCGAGGATAAAGTGGAAGGTTTAAAATCTAGTATTGCCAGTTGTGCTGATGCAGGATATAATCTCAGCGTACAGAGCAACGTGGCTTCGGCCTCGTCATCCATGTCATCAGAGAGTTTAAGGCTACCGAAAATCACGCTTGAGGTATTCCACTTGGGTCCAGGTAACTGGATAAATTTTTGGACACAATTTCAAAGGATTCATGAGGATTCTAACATTACGAATGTTGATAAATTAGTTACTTGAAAATGTCAGTGAAGTGTTATCCACACACAAGTGTGAATTAAGTCTTCGAACATTTAAAGAATCGTTTTGATAAAGATGAGTTGGTTATAAATTGTATGTATAAAGATTTGTTGCAATTGGTTCGCTCAGATTTATCTGTGACTGACCTGTATGGTAATATAAGTACTAAGTTGAGATCCCTCGAAACATTAGGCATGAATTCTGATAGGGCAGCAATCTTAGTTCCACTCATTGAAGAATGTCTCCCCATTGACGTTTTGAAAATATGGGAAAGAAGAGCAGCTGATGAGGACGATGATGGTGGTAAAAAATATTGATAAACTTTTGTGTTTTCTGGGTAAAGAAGACGAGAGTGAACAAAGACTGTGTAATCATACTAAGGTGAATGAGGTTGATAAATTCACTGGGCCCAGAACAGAGCCAACAGCAGCAGCACTCGTCTCTTTCACTCCTACTGACAGGCAGAAGTTATCAGCAAACAGGATGACCACACAAAGTAACCCTAACCTGTTTGTTTTGTAATGAGAACCATCCCTCTTACAAGTGTTCTAAAGAAATGTCGGTTGAGGACCGTCATAAAACTGTAAAAGAAAAACGAGCTTGTTTTGTAAGCTTGCAGGGAGGTCACTCGAGACAGCAGTGTAGGAAAAGAATAGATTGTGGTAAATGTAAAGAGAGGCACTATGATATCATGTGTGTTGGTGAACCCAGCAGAACAGCATCGTTATTTTCAGGGCCTAGTGGAACTGTCATTTTAAAAACATTAGTAGCACAATTGCGTGGTGTCACTGTTCGAATATTACTTGATACTGCTTCACACCGCAGTTATATTTCAGAAGCTATCTGTGAAAAATTGGGTTTGATCGAATGTGATCGTGAAAATATTTGTCATATGCTGTTTGGTGGGAGTGTGTCATCTGAAATATCACATCCAATTCATGAAATTGAACTAACTAGCTTACAGGGTGATAACAGTTTTGTTCTTAAGGCACTTAGGGAGAAGACGATTTGTGGTTTGATTCCACCTGTGAATGATCCGCATTTATTACGGAAGGTGGCTTCACATGGTATTACATTACCGACCAATTGATGTGTTGTTAGGAGTGGATGTTATGGGCGAACTTGTAACAGGTGTGAAATAGATTGACTCTAAGCTGTTAGCATTTGAGACTAAGCTTGGATGTTATTGGAATTGAGAAACAGACAGAAACCAAAAGGTCGGACGTAGATGATAGATGTTTGCGAAATTTTGAAGACACAATTCGTTTCGAAGGTGAAAACTGTCGTTATGTAGTAGCATTGCCCTGGATTGATGAGCACCCCCCTCTTCCCACTAATCTTGAAATAGCTGAAAGTCGTCTGAAATCAACAGTAAGCCGTTTAGATAACAATGGACTCTATGATGCGTATGATACTATTTTAAACAATGGGAAACAGATGGGATTATTGAAATAACATCTGGTGAAAACATAGGGCACTTTCTACCTCACAGACCAGTTATAAATTATGGGAAAACAACTAAAATCCGCCCAGTCTTTGATGCATCGGCGAAAAGTATTGGAAACGTCTCTCTAAATGAAGCAACGGGACCCAACTTGATTGCTAGTATTGTACTTATCCTATTACGTTTCAGGTTACAGGAGGTCGGTGTTGTGGGAGACATAAAACAGGCTTTCTTAATGATTGGACTGAACCCTGAGGATCGAGAAATGTTAAAATTCTTGTGGTGGCGTGATGGGCATATTATAACACTGCGTCACTGTCGTGTAGTTTTTGGAGTTGTGTGTAGCTCATTTTTGCTGAATGCCACCATCACTCATAATTTGAATACTTTAAGTGGTGACTTAGTTGAAAGACTAAAAACTTCCTTTTACATGGATGATTGCCTTTGTTCATTTCAGTCCCTGAGTGATGCCAAGGAATGTGTGTCCGAAGCTACACATGTCATGTCTCAAGCCAGTTTCCAACTCCGTGGGTGGGTTTTGTCAGGAGATGATGTGACACAAAATGTATTAGGTGTCAAATGGCATGCTTTAGATGATCTGTTGGGATGCAACTTTAGCTTCGATCCATAAGAGAAAATCAATGAATTAACTAAGCAGAAATTGCTGTCGATTATAAGTAGGGTGTTTGATCCATTGGGTTTGTTATCAGCACCTTTACTCCATTTGAAAATTGCATTGCAAATGGCATTTAAGCTCAAACTACACTGGGACACACCCCTTCCGAAAGAAATTCAACTTAAGTGCTCGCAGTGGCTTACTGAAGTTGATTTGATTGACAGCATTGTGGTGCCTAGATGTTTAAGAGGTGTCTCTGACACAGCTTGTTTACATGTATTCAGTGATGCCAGTCTCCTTGGACTGGGCACTTGTGCCTTTATGAGGTATGAAAACAAAGATGGCTTTAATGTTCGATTTGTTTTAGCTATGTCCAGAGTTGCACCAATGGAAGACATGTCAATCCCTCGTAAAGAGCTTGTAGCGGCAACACTTGCAGCAAGGCTTGGTTCTGTTATCAGTAAATCGACTAATATTTCTAACATTGTGTACTGGTCTGATTCTATGATTGTTCTTTACTGGATCAAGAAAGGTGAATGGAAGACCTTTGTTGGAAACCGGGTAAAGGAAATCCACCAGTTGACGTCACCCGAGCAGTGGCGATTTGTTCCTGGTGATTGTAATCTTGCTGATATACTCAGCCGAGGGTGCTTGTTGTCAGAATTTGTTGCATCAAAATGGTGGGAGGGTCCACACTGGCTCCTAGAGAATGAGAACAAGTGGTTAACTGTGAAAATTGCCCCTACGGAAGAGGAATCTAAGAAAACGACTGTTGATTTGTACAACGCAGGCGATGTAAGAGAAAACATGTTCACACACTTTGCTTCTTTCTCGAAAAATGTGCGTGTTGTTGGTTGGATCTACCGATTTCTTGAGAAAGCTAGTGGGAAAAGTTCAAACTGTGGAGAGGAGTTGACTGGCAAAGAAGTACGACATGCTGAGTTAAAATTAGTACGGTGGATTCAGAGTAGTTACCCTCTAGATGTAAATAATTTCAACATTAAAACTGATGATGCTGGCTTGATTCGAGTTCGTACTAAAATATAATCTGATGAGTTCACACCCATGTTCAAGGAACCCATTTTACTACCTCAGTGTGAACTAGTGGAGTCCATGGTGGTAGAATGTCGTGAGAAAATGCACCATGCTGGAGCAAGTACTGTGTTAGGAGCCCTGAGAGAAGAATACTGGATAGTCAGAGGTAGACGATTAGCCCGACATGTTGTTAGCAACCAAGAGAACGCCACCTGTCGGGTTACCTAATAACCGTGTAAATCTTGGAAAGCTGTTCCAAGTATGCGGAGTCGATTTGGCTGGACCTCTTTTCATAAAAGATGGTATTAGGGTTTGGATTGCCTTGTTCACCTGTGCTGTATACCGTGCAGTCCATCTTGAAGTGGTAGAGTCGCTCTCTACAGAATCGTTTTAACATGCTCTTCGAAGAATGATCGCCAGACGAGGCAGAATCACAACTATGTACAGTGATAACGGTACTAACTTTGTAGGAATTTCGAATCTCATTAAGCATACTACAGTTGAACGTGAGATGACAATTCAGTGGCTATTCAATGTTCCCACAGGTGCTTGGTGGGGTGGATTTTTTGAGCGGCTTTTTGGGGTGATGAAAAGACTGTTGAAAATATCCCTTGGTCGTGCGTTATTGAATCTTTGTGAACTAATGACCTTGATTATCGAGATTGAGGCTGTTATGAATGCGCGTCCCATTACCTACATGTCTGAAGATGTTAATGAGTTGAGACCAATAACGTCTGCTATGTTTTTGCAGGAGCAGTTTGAGACAAAGGTGCCTGATCTTGACGAAGTGGATGAAAAGGGTCTTTCTGCTAGGGTGAAATATGTAGCTGAGGTTAGGATAAACGTAAAGGAACGTTTTCGTCAGGAATACCTATGGCGTCTGATGTTAAACTCTGCTAAGTCTTCTAAGAATGTCAGGGTGGGAGATGTTGTATGGGTTGTGTCTGACCAAAAGAAAAGATTTGATTGGGAATTGGCTCGAGTGCTTGAAATCTTCCCTGGTAAAGATGGAGTAACTAGAGTGGCAAAGGTAAAAACAGTTAAGAGTGCGACCAGTCCAACGTTTGTGCTTGATGGAGATTGGATCTCCTTATGAAAATAGTGATGGTTCCTTGTGTGGTCCCAATGCTGTTGACTTGGTGCCTGATTGTAACTCTAGTAACCCCGTCAAGTAGTTGAGAGTGAAGCTGTTGCTCTGACAAGAAGGGCCAGAGTTGTTAAAAGGCCAACCAAACTGAATTTGTAAATATTTGTTAATTCCCTGTTTATTCCTATGTTTTGTATTATCTTTGTGCTTTTAGTTGAAACCTACCGTTTCAAGGTCGGAGAATGTTGTGAATGTGTTTCTGTAATTTTGTGAATGTATTTCTGTAATTAAAATTGATTTTTGTAAGTTGGCACCCTTGGGGCTTTGATGAGCAAGATGGAACAGGTATTGAGTAACAGAATGTAATGGCTGGATAGTGATGCTCTTTGGGTACAAATAAAGTGATTGTTCTTGAATTGTAGACATGAGTTGAAGTATTGATTTGTAACAACAACATTAGGGTGTACAAGTTGCAGACACAGTTTGTTTGTTAGTTTTTCGTTTCTTATTTGTTTGTTTATTTCCTTACTCATTAGATTCTCCGTTTGTTTGTTATTTCATTTGTTTTCCCATTTATTTTTAGGTTTTGTTTGTTTGTTTGTTGCTTGTTTATGTTCTGCTGACTAATTGCTTGTCTGATTATATTTTGTGTGTTTTATTTATTTTCTAGTAACCCACCCCGGCTTCGCCCGGTATCTTTAGGGGTTTACCCAGCGTAAGCTTAAAAGGCGCAAGGACGGCAGGTCCCAGACACGATTCAGAAAAGCCGAGGTGAAGAGCGAAACTCCATTACACTCTTCTCTGAAGTCTTAACTCGACTCGACTCGACAGTTTGATGCTGACCGAAGCTGGGGTGATAGACTCGCTAGCTTGTAAACTCGTTCCGAAGATAGTAATTTTAATTTCCTTTGAATGGAGATTGTTGGAATAAATGAAAACGCAAACTTACTTATAGTGGACGTTGTATTGAAGATGTCGCGGACTTGTCTGTAGAACTAGTCATGCTGAACAATTCCGCCACTCATAGTACAGTGTATAGATATTCTAAAAAGTTGTAAGATTAAAAGGCCCACGGACGGCAGGTTTTTCTTTGATTCGATTCACTGAAATCTTTAATGCTCCGCTTCCTTTGGTCATAAATGAATGATTTTCTACAGAAACCGTCCTCAATATTTGGTGAAAACCGCATCAAAATCCATCCAGTGTTCTCGAGATTACTCGTTACATCCAAGAATCGGTGACTTTGTTATATACTATATAGAGATTTATTTATTTATTAATTTTTATTAATTTATTCTTTACTTATTTCTTCTTTATTTCTTTCTTTCTTTCTTTCTTTCTTTCTTTCTTTCTTCAAATTTGGCCTTCTGTGGCCCACGGGAAACAAGTGATATGCTGGTTAGTTCCTTTTTCTTCACCCAGAATGTCTTCATCCTTTCGCTGTGGTTCCTCCTCCTTTCCTCTGACCAGGTGTTCTTGGTCGTTCTACTGGGTCTTTCCTTGAACCCCTTGAAGTTATCAATTTTAGCTCGAAACACAGACCTATTCCAGATGTCATTTCTTTTCTTGTGTCTTCTGCCCACACTGTAGTCGCCTTTAGCTTGGTGATGTAATAAAAGATTATTTTCGTTATTCGATTCTCATCCATTCTCATGTGATGCCCACAAAAATGCAGTCTCCTCTTACGCATGGTGTCTGTGATATTCTCTGCATGTCTATATAGATCCTTATTTCTCCTCATTCTTTATGCAACATCTTCAGATCAATTACACTTGGGCTATAAAATCTATGTCTGAGAATATGCGTGAAAATATGAATAATATATTGTACCCAACTGTCATCATGTGGAACATGTGTTCGTATCCCAGCTAACTCACGGTCTTTCGAGGTATGGGGCGTTCCTGCCCACCATACGACCACATGCTCAGGATTTGAGTCTACCAGGTAACTACTCTACATGAAATACACAACATATTCCTAAAATAAAACATTTACTGGTATAAAATCATGGCTATACAACAAATACAAATAAAGGACAAATTATATTTAACTCCCACAAATAAAAATAGGGTCATTTTGTGAGTCTCTTCTTCAATATGGCAATACTGCGCTCAAATCTATTTCTAGCATCCTATCATTGATACTTTCAGACTTCCATGGGTTTCCATAGTGTTCATCATGTGACACAATTTCATTTAACTGGAGTATCATAACACAAAATCACATATTACATCAAAATGACATTAATAAAACCTCACTCCGTTTCTTATGGCATCTACTTTGATTAGCATAAATTCATTATTTTCTGCTTTAATTAACAATTATTTGTTGTGTCGTGTGAATCATCTTCCCTCTTTCCATCAAAATGAAACGCTTAAAAAGTGGTACACTTCCCTTCCAAAATAAACATGGATAGAATTATTTATAGTTTCACCATACAACGATTTTCTGGGTCTTGTCGGGCTTATTATCGTTACAAACGTGTCATGCTCTTAGAAATCACATACCCGTCTGCATAAATTAGCGTGAACTGGCTAAAATGCATTCTAAAAGGATGCCTAACAATTTATTGGTTCAGTGTTCCTCTTCAGAGAATAACTGTGCCAAATATTATCCGATTTCTTTGATTCAACAATGCATGTGAGTTGCAACTCATCTTTTAATTCAATTGGCATCATCATTACACTCATATCTTAATTGCATATTGAAATATCGAGATTCTTCAGTGTCCTACTGTGACCATAATTTAAGGGACTGGCAGACCGACGTTCCCCTTCCCCAGCAGGCAATAAAATTCGTTCCGGCTAGCTGCACAAGATGGCCGTTCGATTCAGTGGGCCAACCTACTTCTCTCATTTGCTGTCAAGGTCGAGTTTGTTTACAATTGCATTACAGCAGGGATACGCTAAGTGTTGTTCCTAAGTAATTGAGTCATTTAATTATTTAACACCTATCATTAGAGTGTATCGGGCTCAACTGGCTCCTTATTAACATTCATGGCTGGGGATGGATTCCTGTGATAGCCTTGCCGTTCTATGGTGACTACTAGTGGCTTTTGGACGCGCATCAAAATGAGAACACAGGATTCTCACCGGCAGCTGTCACAATTATAAGGAAATCTGCGTTTCCTGAACGACGAATATGATTCTTACCTCTCAGGGTAGATCATTTACACACATGCTCACGGAGTCTTGACGGACATCACTCGTGGCCATAGTTCATGCAAGCGTTGGATACAAACAGGCTATATCAAATTCGCTGCGAATAATAGAGTATGCACAAGGGCGATACTACTCGTAGATTAGCCAACTTCTCACCTAACGCGCAAGCTATATTAGATTGGTCCCCGCAATATTTATTTACGTAAATCACTGGATTCTACGTTATTTCTGCACGCTTATGCGGCTTCAACAATACTTCACATAGATGACTCAATTATTAAGGCACCCGCGTTCTCTCTGTAATAACACTCAAGCCAAAGCTTTAAATAGCTCCTAATAACAATGTATAAATTTACTGGCTTACTTTACTTTAATGCTCCTCAAATATAATCCTAAGGATTGACCATATCAAATATTCATTCAACACATCATTGACACTGAAAAACTCTCGTATCTCGTTATATTCCACGTTACTTTCTTAGTGTTTACCAAAATACAGTATCTTTATATTAGACACGACACATTTTGAACATTATTTAGGCCAAAAATGCCTATTACTTTACTGTTGCCGACCCCAGATTATTATTATTATTATTATTATTATTCATTTAACGTTATCGTTACATCCATCACTATTTTCGGCCTGAATGGCCCTAAACACATCACCTTCCCAGCCATATTCTATTGAAGACGAGTGGTGAAAACTCGTTCAATCAGTGACTGTGACATCTTAGTCTCAAAGTGATAAATCGTTATATGGTGAACTATTTAGTTATAACAACATTGTAAATTGGTACTCACTTTTTATTTCCGCTGGATGGTACCAGCCTTTCAGCTTCAGGCCTACCATGACGCTTGATTTAAGCCATCATGTTATCTTTTTCACAACACTTAATTTCACACATTTCCCACATGATAAACATACTCTTATCAGTGGCCTCTTTCACATTTACACAATGCATATTAATCACTGTACACATGAACACTTTTAAATCACTATTACACAATTTATGTACACTTATTCACTATTTCACAGGTTGATCCTTACTCGGACTCTTCCTACGCCTGAGCTCAGAGATGCGATGCAATTACGCCAACCGCTAGTCCCCGTGAAAGTTTAACAGCGTTTACGGACGTTCGATCCTCGTCACCTGCAATATCGTTCAGCTCACTATCAAGATTAGGTGGCAATGCTTCCCAAGCTCCCATCATTGTAGTGATCCTGATGATAATGTCATATACAATTCTGACAATACCTCCCGGTATATGTAATGTTCAAAAACATTATAAGTTCCTTTTTCGCTGTGGCGAATTTATATTTGCGTCAGATAATAGATAAATATCTGTATTAAATTACTTTCGACGCACTTCATGATTACTTATGAAGCTGTACGACTTGTTTCATTGTTCTTCAACGGCTGGGCGTTGATACTTTAACATTTCACGCTCTTACTGGCGGCGTATTAGTTACGTGTATACAGACTGAAGACAACAAGACAACTCCCTTGGTCTGCACTGCTCCTTCCTTATAAAGGTTTCTCGTAAAAACTAGTCCACTGGACATGTGGCCGCAACTCCTTCCTTGAAATAATACCTTTTCAGCCGAAATGACATATACACCTTTTTTCTTTAAGTGTGGAGGTTTCATAAACGTTCGCGTGCCGGCGATCGCTTCGGCCAATTAATTACAATTAATTGCCTTAGTTCAGCGCGTCAGGACGCCACAATGGTGATTCCCCCTCGCCTGGTTACCAAATTACTCCTCTCGAGCGTAGGCTCGGTAGTAATGCGTTCATTTAGAGATATAAGCTTTAATTTAGGTGTAAAATCATTCCTAAATTATCTCTCCTTGAATATATTCACCTGGGTGTACTTTTTATTCCATTTTAATGCTCCACTTGGCTGTAATTAATTAATTTCCGTGGGCATTCATCCCTACCCTAGGTTCCATCGTTGTCAGGCGGTGAATACCCGGGTCATTAATTTTGAGCTGTCTCCTCGCTCCAGACGAAAGTAGGTCCCTTGGCGCCTTAGGTCTCCACCCATTTTCCAACTGCAATTAGCCAAACGTCAACTGGCCTGCTCTCGTTCCTGTAGGCTTCGAAAACGTATATTTGCTTGCATTTGCTTACAATCTTTATCTTAAAACTGCTATGATATTCACATATAAGCCGTGAAATCATGCTACATTATTATATCTCATTATTTAACACATTGCTCTTCGGGTTCCCTAAAACTGTTCCTCCTCAGAGATCAATGGTTCGATTCTAGTTAGAATCATGTGCCTGGTCTTCTCAGATAGGACCTGAGTTCGATGCCATTCTGCCGTGACCAGTTGGGCACATCTTTCCCCTGCTAAGCTCGGAAAATTCTTTTCACAAGTGAATTTTTCGGGCCTTTCAGGTGGCATTGACTCCATGCAGTATTTACTTTAAGCGGTCAGTGCTCTCGGCAATGGGCTGTCTCGTTCCCCATTCCACTCTGTCTGCCGTCTCATACTCTTGTTCTGCCTTCTCAGTTGTTCAATCATTTCCTCTAGCTCCGTAGCGGCCTCCCTCAACTGGTCATAAAGTTCCTTCAGTTGACAGCTGCATTCTCCCCTCGTATCCCTTGGGTCTGCGAGCTGGTCGCTTCGCTCCGTTTCTTCCTGGGCCTGCAAGCTTTTCTCAAGAATCTTTCCGTGCATACGTAATGACTCCCCGTCCACTTGGGTGTGCATTGCTTGCTCTTCCCTCGTATCATAATCCTCTGGTGGACTATACAACTTCAAATTAGCGGCGTTTACAACAACCTCTCTACCTGTTGCTTCGTCTTTAATTCGGTATGCATTATTTTGCAAGTCCCTTATAATCAGGTAGGGTCCGTGGTAAGCATGCTGATTTTTTTTATATTTCCTGCTCTCTGGATCTGAACTAGCGGGTTTTTTCAATAAGACGTATTCCCCCACGAGTAATGGTCTATGGTAGCGTTTCCTCCTGTTTCTCCGCTGCCGTCTGTCTGCTTGTTTCTTGAGATACTCGAATGTTCTCTGGATCCTCAACTCACGTCCAGGTTGTGCATCGATGGGTGTCCGAATGACATTATTCCATGGCCTCTCTGGTCTTCTATCGAGATGTAGGCTCACTGGCACCTCTCCTGTCGCTTCGTGCACGGTATTGTTGATACAATATTCAATAATCTCAAGTACGTCAATCCATTTCCAATTCTCAGTAGAGCAGTATATCTTCATGTACTTTTGCAGTTCCCTCATTACTCTTTCGGCAGAATTCGACTCCGGGTGTCGAACTGTGGACAAAATCTGTCTTATACCCAGATTTTCCAACTCCCTGCGAAATTCCACGCTGGTAAAACAGCTCCCATGATCAGATAAGATGTTCTCTGGCTGCCCTAATATAGGAATGATTCTTTCCTTCAGCCTCTTAAGTACCTGTTTTGTACTGGTTTTCTGAATTGGACACAGAACTACCATTTTAGAAAACACGTCTAGTGCAACTAGAATGTGTCTATTTCCTCTTCTAGCTCTAGGAAGCGGCCCAAAGTTGTCCAGTGCCAGAAGCTGACATGGCTTCTCTGGTAAGAGTGGTATAGGTTTTTGCCTCATTAAATACGAGTTAGGCTTTACTCGTTGGAAAATATCACATGTTCTGATTGTATTCCTGACTGTATCTCGAAGTTTTGGCCAAATAAATGCTTCTTTAAGCAGGGCAACAGACTTATCTACACCGGGGTGACCAAAAGCTCGATTTGCTAACCATACTAGCCTTCTCTGCAGTGCTGGTGGTACAACGATCCTGGGTCTGGTGTGGTCTGAGTCGCTCCATTTATGCAACATCTGGTTAAACCATAGATACTCCGTTGATAGTGCTTCGGCTTCCACATACATCGGGGTTCCTCTATCCAGCTCTCCCTCGAAGTAATTAATCATCAACCGTATCCAGGGATCTTCACGTTGAAAAACGGTGATGTTCCTCAGATCATCTAAGGTCTTCTGATCTCTATCTTCTATCTCGATAGCTAAAACTTCTTCTTCATCAGCTGTCGGGTACCTGCTTAGCAAGTCAGGTATAATATTGTACTTCCCCGGGCAATACTCGATTTCCACTTGAAATTGCTGTATGTACAGGGACCATCTCGTCAGTCTTTGACTCGACAAGTCAGTTTTCAGCAGGAACGTTAGGGCTTTATGGTCTGTCCTTAATATAATTCTAAAGCCGTAGACTAGTTTTCGCCAATACTGTAGGGCATACAGTATCGCGAGTAATTCGATCTCCGTGACCGTATAATTCTTCTCATTAGGTTTCAACCTTCTACTTATGAATGCAATGTAAGTTTTCTCCTCTGGCCTGTCCACATTTTCCTGATATAACATTGCTCCAATACCTATGAATGATGCGTCAGTCTGGATAATAAATTTCTGAGTGTAGTCAGGATATCCCAATTTTACATAATCTAACAGCATCTGTTTAGACTTCACGAAGGCTTCCTCGCATTGTTCCGTCCAGCGCCATCTTCCTCCTTTCTTAAGTAAGTCTTGGAGTGGTGCTACGGTCTCGGTATACTTTGGGCAATGGTTTGAAAAGAATCCAATAACGCCTAGGTATTGCCTGACGTTCTTTACCTTCGTTGGTCTCGGGAAATGTTTAATAACTTCCAATTTTCCCGGATTAGGTCTGACTCCTTGTGCATCTATCACGTGGCCTAGAAATTTAACTTCTCTCTGACCAAAGTTAGACTTCTTTATATTGACCTTAAAGTTAGCCTGACTTAGGTCATATAACAGCTTGCGTAGATCTCTGACGTGTTCTTCGACTGTTTCAGATGTCAGTAGTATATCATCTACGTAACATATGTTGTAGCTTTTACTTCTTCAGACAGGTTCCGATCTAGCGCTCGTATCAACGCTGAACCTGCTGTTTTTAATCCAAATGGAAGACGCACGTAAGAATACGTGTGCTGGTCAAATAAAAACCCAGTTAATAAGCTTGTTTTCTCCTCCAGAGCAAGATGGTGAAAACTTGCCGTCAGGTCAAGATTTGAGAACACAGTCTTTCCTTTGAACCTCCTGAGTACCTCCTTAATGGGCGGCACATGGTCAAATTCCGGTATGACCTTGGAATTCAAATTTCGTAGGTCCAGGCATATCCTCACACTTCCGTCCTGTTTAGGTACAACTACCAGTGGGCTGACATAAGGTGTGGCTGTCTTCACAATGACGCCTGCCTCTAGCATTTCCTGTATTGCTTCTTTGACCTTTAAATAATGTTTCTCGGCTACAGGATACGGCTTCTGTTTGAATGGTGTCCAATCGCTGACTTGGAACGCATACTGGAAATTCTTGATCCGGCCAGGTCTCGAATCGAAGACTCCTTTATACTCAAATAGCAGTTCCCTTAGCATTTGCTTATGCTCTAGACCAAATTTAGCTTCCTCAATCTTCTCTTCCAGGCATTCTTCAAATTTTGGTTCGAGGTCCTTTTCAATGTCTGCGGCCAGTGTTGCCAACTCTTCCTCGATGTCTTCTGTTGTCAATACTGCATCCCCAGTCATATCTCCGTATGTATGCCATACGTACTCTTCTGGTCTCGTTTCATTGTGCTTTAATGAGAGTTTTAACTCTTCCTTTCCCTCATTTGCGCGAAACATCACAATGTCTTGCGAGAGATCTATAATAACTTTATATTCTCTTATGAAATCCATGCCAACAATAAGGTTATACGGCAGCTTATTCACAAGTAGGAAGCTCTGTGAGAATGTAGAGTTCCCTATCTGCAAATCTAAAAATACTTGGTATTTGCATATCATAACTTTATCTGGTATCACACCTTTTATTTTCACGCTTGAAATGGGTATTTTCAATACGTGAATTTTACTTTGGATTTCATTATATAATGCCAGGGTTATCAAGCACACTGTTGAACCTGTATCAATGAGACTTCTTATCTTCATGCCTGCAATGTTTACAATAATAATGGGTAGTTCCCTTCTCACATTGACCGTCCCTTCATCTAGGTCTTCGATAAGCTCCTCAGGTTTGGCAATTTAGTTAACAACATTCACAGTATTCCATCCTGTACTTATCTCTCTTTGGTCATTTAATTTTGGTGTTTTTTTTCAATTGCTCCATTCTTTGTGGAGTTCTTCTGTCTGTCTTCATACTGCTGAAGTTCCAGACTCTTGGCAACGTCATCATTTTTATAGATGTCGGGTGAACTTCTATTCCTAATCGCTTCATCCCAATGAACTCGCGATTGTCTCGGGTCATCTCCGCGCTCTTCCATGTATCTTAAAGATGCGTGATAGCGTTCTTCCGCCTCTTCATCGAACCCACGACTCTGCTCTTGGGATCTCCATCCTTGGTTGTTCCCATTTCGGCCGTAATTCCTTCTGTTATCAGGCTGCTGGTCTCTCGTACCACGCTGATTCCAGTTTTTCCTTCCTCGGTTTCCACGGTTCGATCCTCCTCGATATGCTGGCCTCCAATTTTGGTTTTCGCGTCCTTCGCGTTGCCAGTCGGATTTTTCCGTTTCGGTGCTCGTAGATTTGCTTTTTGTCCGCACCTTAGTCGGTTCAGTCGGTGTAGTCGTCATGTTGACTTGTTCCATGTTCCGACTTTGCCTTGGGTGCTGCACTGTGGTGAGATCGAGTTGTCTCAGCACCTCCTCCATATCGATCGCAGTTTTAGCGTTCGCTGAGATTAATAGACGTTGTACTTCGTACGGTAGCTGCTTGGCTATCGCTATGCACAAATCTGACTCACTAATCCCTTCATCAAGTTCACGAAAACGGCACAATTGACTCACAAAGAATTCTCCGTACTTCGTCGGATTACTAGTACTATAACGCCTGGAATACAAGTCCAATCTGAGGTTCTGTTGTATACTTGCGTTCCAGTACCTGCTTAAAAATGCTTGGCGAAATTCGTCAACGGTGTCGAACGTGTACCGAAAACTCCTAAACCATAAGGCACACTCGCCCTCGGTTAGTTTTTCAATCGCTCTCAGCCTCCGCTCTGGCGGTAGTTTCGCGTCATTCAAGTACTCGGAAACTTCTTTAAGCCAGTACTTGGGTGTCATGTTAGAATTACTCCCAGAGTATTTCTTTGGTTTCTCATCACTAGCCCTTACAACAGTGACTATTTGATTCTGAACAGCATTTTCATGCGGTGTTGACATGGCAATTGGCATACCAGGTGTGGTATACGGGCTGTCACTTGGCATGGCTGCATTCTTTGGAGAGGGCTGTATTTCTATCTCTGCCCATTTATTTCTCCTATTCTCGTCTATACTTCCTTCGCTAGACCTAGGATTCCGCAACATGGATTCCTCCTGCGCGATCATTATAGTCTCTATTTGGCTGTGCCTATTTTCTGCCCTTTCCAAACGAGCTAATAACTCTCGTTCTATTTTCTCTAGGCGATCTCGGTTTCTTTCTGCCATAGAAAATACATTTTCCTTATCATCCTTAAGGTTTTCCTTCAGGTGGGTAATTTCCCCCGCTAGACTTTCTCTTACTTCGGCAAGAGTCTTATCGCTGGCTTCATTCTTCAAGCCTTCTCGAAGTTCTAATTCTTCTCGTAAGCCTGTAACTTCCTTTTGAATGTGACCCTGCATATGAGAGATTTCAGTCCTTATTTTCGTGATTTCTCCCTGGTCCTCATCCTGTCTTTTATGAATAACTGCTACGTCGCTCTGAGTTTGTTCCAACTCTTTCTGCACCTTCCCGACCTGCCTCTTCATATTTGATATTATCTCCTTATTCTCTTGATCAGAAGTTTTTATTTCCTGGATTTCCTCGCATTGGTCAAGGATATTCTGATCCTGTTTTCTTAAGGCTTCGTCTACCGCCTTGGCGTAACCTGCCATTCGCGTATTCCATTTTACGTCGCTATCTTCGAGCCTTTGATCCACGGTCTGAGTGAACGTATTAAATTGCTCTAGTTGACGTTTAGTATTAGCTTCATTCTGACTCTGAATGTCTTTAAGCTCCATGGACATACTGCTTAAACTATCGTTAATCTCACGCTGTGACTCTCTGCACGCTTGCAGATTATTCTCTAGTTTTAATTCTATAGACTCAAAGCGTTTATCGTTATCAGCTTGCATTTCTGAGACCACGCTAACAATATTCTTAGTTACCACACGCTGGACAGACTCCTTAACATCGTCCATTTTCTTATTAACCTCTATTAGGTTTAACTCTAACTGCGTGTTTCCTGTAGCTTGATTAGCCTCTAATCTAGTGTTTATTTCGGTTTGATTAGCCTCCAATTGTACATTTATTGTAACCAATCTATCTGCTATTTCATCTTTAAATGCTTTAGATTCTTCCTTACTCTTAGCATTAGAATTATCAAAATGTTCCCTTAACTCAGCAATACACCTGAGTACGTCTTCCGTTCCAGCTATCCTGTATTTCTTAATTTGAGATTCAGGTAGGCCGCAGCTGAATATGCTGGCGCGTTCTATTAGAAAGAAAAGGATTCCGATCCCGCGACAACAACAACAACATATCACAAAGTGCCAAAAACCACCTATGGAATGGGTATAGACCCACGTACCCGTCTGACAACAGTGTCTGACGTCTGAGTATCATCTAGAAAGACTCACAATCGCTCAAACAGAGTTTGAGGAAAAATACTATTCTTATGGTTTCCCCATGAAAACCATGCTATTATTATGGGGTTTACTGAATCCCATAAGCCATCCACGTCCTGGGCGCCATGATAAATTAGATGGGTGGGACATGCTATGTTTTCCATGGCCAGATTGAGCAATGCCAAGATCGCTCATATTGCACTGATGCAGGCGGTTCCATAATGAATTAATACCGCCCTACGTTGCTTGGACCATAATAAATATATGGTGGGTATCCCATGCTTTGCCACACACAACTGGGCGACATGATAATGAAGTGGGATTGGTATGTCAAGTATGCTGTGACAAGTTACATTTACATTTAAGCATGTTTTATGGAGGATTATCAACATTTATTTGACGAGATGGCTTATTAACGAATGGGACGCGGCCTTTTCCTATTATATCCTAATTTCGATGCTGTACTTGCTTCTACCATTAATATCTTGGCCGACTTTTAGCAGTACCTGTGACTCACTCCTAGTACAGAGACATATCCCCCATGTACCCAACTGTCATCATGTGGAACATGTGTTCGTATCCCAGCTAACTCACGGTCTTTCGAGGTATGGGGCGTTCCTGCCCACCATACGACCACATGCTCAGGATTTGAGTCTACCAGGTAACTACTCTACATGAAATACACAACATATTCCTAAAATAAAACATTTACTGGTATAAAATCATGGCTATACAACAAATACAAATAAAGGACAAATTATATTTAACTCCCACAAATAAAAATAGGGTCATTTTGTGAGTCTCTTCTTCAATATGGCAATACTGCGCTCAAATCTATTTCTAGCATCCTATCATTGATACTTTCAGACTTCCATGGGTTTCCATAGTGTTCATCATGTGACACAATTTTATTTAACTGGAGTATCATAACACAAAATCACATATTACATCAAAATGACATTAATAAAACCTCACTCCGTTTCTTATGGCATCTACTTTGATTAGCATAAATTCATTATTTTCTGCTTTAATTAACAATTATTTGTTGTGTCGTGTGAATCATCTACCCTCTTTCCATCAAAATGAAACGCTTAAAAAGTGGTACACTTCCCTTCCAAAATAAACATGGATAGAATTATTTATAGTTTCACCATACAACGATTTTCTGGGTCTTGTCGGGCTTATTATCGTTACAAACGTGTCATGTTCTTAGAAATCACATACCCGTCAGCATAAATTAGCGTGAACTGGCTAAAATGCCTTCTAAAAGGATGCCTAACAATTTATTGGTTCAGTGTTCCTCTTCAGAGAATAACTGTGCCAAATATTATCCGATTTCTTTGATTCAACAATGCATGTGAGTTGCAACACATCTTTTAATTCAATTGGCATCATCATTACACTCATATCTTAATTGCATATTGAAATATCGAGATTCTTCAGTGTCCTACTGTGACCATAATTTAAGGGACTGGCAGACCGACGTTCCCCTTCCCCAGCAGGCAATAAAATTCGTTCCGGCTAGCTGCACAAGATGGCCGTTCGATTCAGTGGGCCAACCTACTTCTCTCATCTGCTGTCAAGGTCGAGTTTGTTTACAATTGCATTACAGCAGGGATACGCTAAGTGTTGTTCCTAAGTAATTGAGTCATTTAATTATTTAACACCTATCATTAGAGTGTATCGGGCTCAACTGGCTCCTTATTAACATTCATGGCTGGGGATGGATTCCTGTGATAGCCTTGCCGTTCTATGGTGACTACTAGTGGCTTTTGGACGCGCATCAAAATGAGAACACAGGATTCTCACCGGCAGCTGTCACAATTATAAGGAAATCTGCGTTTCCTGAACGACGAATATGATTCTTACCTCTCAGGGTAGATCATTTACACACATGCTCACGGAGTCTTGACGGACATCACTCGTGGCCATAGTTCATGCAAGCGTTGGATACAGACAGGCTATATCAAATTCGCTGCGAATAATAGAGTATGCACAAGGGCGATACTACTCGTAGATTAGCCAAATTCTCACCTAACGCGCAAGCTATATTAGATTAGTTAGTTAGTTAGTTATTGTTGTTTTAAGGGGAGGAACTACGAGGTCATCTGCCCCTTATATTAGATTAGTCCCCGCAATATTTATTTACGTAAATCACTGGATTCTACGTTATTTCTGCACGCTTATGCGGCTTCAACAATACTTCACATAGATGACTCAATTATTAAGGCACCCGCGTTCTCTCTGTAATAACACTCAAGCCAAAGCTTTAAATAGCTCCTAATAACAATGTATAAATTTACTGGCTTACTTTACTTTAATGCTCCTCAAATATAATCCTAAGGATTGACCATATCAAATATTCATTCAACACATCATTGACACTGAAAAACTCTCGTATCTCGTTATATTCCACGTTACTTTCTTAGTGTTTACCAAAATACAGTATCTTTATATTAGACACGACACATTTTGAACATTATTTAGGCCAAAAATGCCTATTACTTTACTGTTGCCGACCCCAGATTATTATTATTATTATTATTATTATTCATTTAACGTTATCGTTACATCCATCACTATTTTCGGCCTGAATGGCCCTAATCACATCACCTTCCCAGGCATATTCTATTGAAGACGAGTGGTGAAAACTCGTTCAATCAGTGACTGTGACATCTTAGTCTCAAAGTGATAAATCGTTATATGGTGAACTATTTAGTTATAACAACATTGTAAATTGGTACTCACTTTTTATTTCCGCTGGATGGTACCAGCCTTTCAGCTTCAGGCCTACCATGACGCTTGATTTAAGCCATCATGTTATCTTTTTCACAACACTTAATTTCCCACATTTCCCACATGATAAACATACTCTTATCAGTGGCCTCTTTCACATTTACACAATGCATATTAATCACTGTACACATGAACACTTTTAAATCACTATTACACAATTTATGTACACTTATTCACTATTTCACAGGTTGATCCTTACTCGGACTCTTCCTACGCCTGAGCTCAGAGATGCGATGCAATTACGCCAACCGCTAGTCCCCGTGAAAGTTTAACAGCGTTTACGGACGTTCGATCCTCGTCACCTGCAATATCGTTCAGCTCACTATCAAGATTAGGTGGCAATGCTTCCCAAGCTCCCATCATTGTAGTGATCCTGATGATAATGTCATATACAATTCTGACAATACCTCCCGGTATATGTAATGTTCAAAAACATTATAAGTTCCTTTTTCGCTGTGGCGAATTTATATTTGCGTCAGATAATAGATAAATATCTGTATTAAATTACTTTCGACGCACGTCATGATTACTTATGAAGCTGTACGGCTTGTTTCATTGTTCTTCAACGGCTGGGCGTTGATACTTTAACATTTCACGCTCTTACTGGCGGCGTATTAGTTACGTGTATACAGACTGAAGACAACAAGACAACTCCCTTGGTCTGCACTGCTCCTTCCTTATAAAGGTTTCTCGTAAAAACTAGTCCACCGGACATGTGGCTGCGACTCCTTCCTTGAAATAATACCTTTTCAGCCGAAATGACATATACACCTTGTTTCTTTAAGTGTGGAGGTTTCATAAACGTTCGCGTGCCGGCGATCGCTTCGGCCAATTAATTACAATTAATTGCCTTAGTTCAGCGCGTCAGGACGCCACAATGGTGATTCCCCCTCGACTGGTCACCAAATCACTCCTCTCGAGCGTAGGCTCGGTAGTAATGCGTTCATTTAGAGATATAAGCTTTAATTTAGGTGTAAAATCATTCCTAAATTATCTCTCCTTGAATATATTCACCTGGGTGTACTTTTTATTCCATTTTAATGCTCCACTTGGCTGTAATTAATTAATTTCCGTGGGCATTCATCCCTACCCTAGGTTCCATCGTTGTCAGGCGGTGAATACCCGGGTCATTAATTTTGAGCTGTCTCCTCGCTCCAGACGAAAGTAGGTCCCTTGGCGCCTTAGGTCTCCACCCATTTTCCAACTGCAATTATCCAAACGTCAACTGGCCTGCTCTCGTTCCTGTAGGCTTCGAAAACGTATATTTGCTTGCATTTGCTTACAATCTTTATCTTAAAACTGCTATGATATTCACATATAAGCCGTGAAATCATGCTACATTATTATATCTCATTATTTAACACATTGCTCTTCGGGTTCCCTAAAACTGTTCCTCCTCAGAGATCAATGGTTCGATTCTAGTTAGAATCATGTGCCTGGTCTTCTCAGATAGGACCTGAGTTCGATGCCATTCTGCCGTGACCAGTTGGGCACAATATACACTTATTTAGTTGCACTATCAGTTGAGATAATGCAACTCGTCAATATTTATTGTTGTTGTTTGAGTCTTCAGTATTTTGACTGGTTTGATGCAGCATTCCATGCCTCCCTGTCCTGAGCTAATCGTTTCATCTCTAAATAGCTACCACACCCTACATCTGAGGCAATCTGTTTAACATATTCTATCTTTGGTCTACCCCTACAGTTCTTGTCTTC
This sequence comes from Meconema thalassinum, assembly GCA_946902985.2. Classification (NCBI taxonomy): domain Eukaryota; kingdom Metazoa; phylum Arthropoda; class Insecta; order Orthoptera; family Tettigoniidae; genus Meconema; species Meconema thalassinum. Next base: position 550,590,233 of record OX336392.1, read on the forward strand.
GATCCTTTCTTCCATAACTAAGCTTGCTATTCCAGGGTGTCTTAGTATACGTCCTACCAACCTATCTCTTCTCTTCATCATCAGTCGCCAGAAACATCTCTCCTCTCCCACTAGTCTTAATACCTCTTCGTTTGTAACCCTATCTACCCATCTGACCTTCATCATTCTCCTGTAACACCACATTTCAAATGCTTCAATTAACCTCTTTTCTGCTGCACCAATAGTCCAAGTTTCACTTCCATAGAGCGCCACGCTCCAGACAAAGGCCTTAAAAAATGACTTCCTAACACCTAAATTTATATTCGATGTCAACAGATTCCTTTTCTGTAGAAATGCTTTCCTTCCCTGAGCTAACCTACTTTTTATATCCCCTTTGCTTCGTCCATCACTGGTTATTTTGCTTCCTAAGTAACAGAAGTCTCCTACTTCCTTTAGTTTCTCACCTACCAATTTGATGTCCATAGAGGTTTCTGATTTATTTCGGCTGCATTCCAGTATTTTTGTTTTACATTTATTAATTTTCATCATGAATTCTTTCCTCAAGACTGAGTAGATACCATTCAAAAACTCATTCAAATCCTCAGTCTTGACGGCCAAGATGACTATGTCGTCGGCAAATCTCAGAGTTGAAATTATTTCTCCTTGAATCTTCACTCCCACTTTAAACTTTTCTCAAATTTCCTTCATTGCTTGCTCAATGTAAAGATTGAAAAGTACGGGTGATAAGTTGCAGCCTTGCCTTACACCTTTCTGAATACCAGCCTCTCTCTCATGTCCTTCAGCTTGAATGACTGCTGTCTGGTTTCTGTATGGATTGTATATCACCATCCTATTCCTGTATGTTATTCCAATCGTTTTCAAAATGCCAAACAATTTAGACCAACGTTATCAAAAGCCTTTTCTAAGTCTACAAATGCCATGCACGTTTTCTTATCGTTCCTTATTCAACCTTCCAAAATCAGCCTGAGACTTAGTACAGCTTCCCTTGTTCCTACATTTCTCCTAAAACCAAACTGGTCTTCTCCCAACTTCGTTTCTATCTGGCTTTCCATCCTCTTGTAAATTATTCTAGACAGGATCTTTGAAGCATGAGTAATTAAGCTGATTGTACGGTAATCTTCACATCTGTCAGCTCACACTTTCTTTGATATAGGGAAGGTAACATTCTTCTTGAAATCAGAGGGTACATCACCTGTCTCATAAATCCGACACACCAAGTGATATAACCTGATCAGACCTTCATCTCCTATGCAGCGTGGCAACTAAATCGGTATATCATCTATGCCTTGTGCTTTGTCCCTGCTTAAGTCTTCCAATGCTCTGTCAAATTCAGATCTCAATATTAAATCTCCTTTTGCATCCTCATCAATTTCCTTCCCTTTCCATTACATGATTCTCAATCTCCTTTCCCTTATACAAACACTCTATGTAAGCTTTCCATCTCTGAACCTTTTCTTCCTTATCTGTTAGAGGCTTTCCATTTGTGTCCTTAATATTACAGCACTTGGTCTTCTTTTACCCCAAAGTATTCTTAATCCTTCGATAAGCTGTGTCTACTTTTCCTTATTTCAGACAATTTTCTGTGTCTGCACATTTCTCTTTCAACCATTCTTCATTCGCTTCTTTGCACGTCTTGTTAACCTCATTTCTCAGACGTCTGTATTCTGCTTTCCCCTTTTCATCTCTTACATTCTTGTGTTTCCGCCTTTCATCCATCAATTCTAGTATATCCTGAGTGATCCACGGTTTTCTACCTATTCTTTCTTTCCTACCAAAGTTTTCTTCTGAGGATTTTGTTATTTCATTCTTCAAAAGTGCCCATTCATCTGCAAATGAAGTTTGTTTGGGGTTTTTCATTAGTCCTTCCTTTATACTCTCATTGAATCTTTCGTTTACATCCTTCTCTTTCAGCCTATCTATTGGCCACCTTTTCGGCTTTTGACCTTTATTCAGTTTCTTCGACTTTAATCTGCATTTCATAACAACCAGATTGTGGTCAGAGTTTATGTCAGCACCGGGATATGTTTTACAATCCTAAATATGGTTTTGAAACCTCTGCTTGACCATAATGAAGTCTATTTTGTAATGCCCTGCTTTTCCTGGTGTCATCCATGTGTATATTCTTCTATTGTGGTTATTGAATAAGGTGTTAGCTAAGACCAACTCGTGCTCGGTGCAAAATTCCATCAGCCTGCGTCCTCGATCATCCTTTCACCTAATCCGAAATCTCCTACTATCTTCCCTTCTCTTCCTTTACCTACCACAGCATTCCAATCTCCCATTACTAAAACATTTCCATCACCCTTGATATACCTCAGAATTTCATCTATTTCTTCGTAGACCTTATCAACATCTTCATCATCAGCTTGCCTGGTAGGCATATAGACTTGTACCACTGTGGTGCACGTAGATGTTGTATAGATTTTTGCTACAATAATCCGTTCACTATATTGCTCATAATATTCCACCCGTTGTCCAAGTTTCCTACTCAATATGAGACCAACCCCTGCTTGGCCATTGTTTGATTTAGTGCTAATGACCCTATAGTCACCTGACCAAACGTCCTGTTCTTCCTGCCAGCCTATTTCTCTAATCCCAAACAAATCCAACCTCAACCTATCCATTTCCCTTTCTAAGTTTTCTAAACTTCCACTTCCCAGAAGACTTCTAACATTCCGCGCTCCGATTCGTAGAATGTCAGATTTCCTCTTTGTCACTTCTGTGATGTTAACCCCCCCCCCCCCTTGAGTAGTCCCCACCCGGAGGTCCCAACGGGGGACGAGTTAACCTCCGGATTGGAATTTTACAGGGGAGGGGGCCATCATCACATGTAATTACGCATAGAGAGGTGCATATCCTCGGGAAGAGCATTACGGCTGTAGTTTCCCGTTGCTTTCAGCTGTGCAGCAGAACGCAGTGTAGCCATTAGTTGGCTTATATTATCAATATCTTATCCGTCTATAAGACAAGTAAAGAATTGATTTATTCTGAAAGGCTGCTACTCCCTTTCAGAATAAGTAACAGAGCAATTCTACTAACACAAATACTAACATTCTACTAACAATTTAATACCATCGGGTTCAGAAGAAAACAAGAGTGGACCAAGTGAGGTCGACAGGAAATAAGACGGACAGGACCCGGCATAAGTAAGTGGAATCCATGCCGGTCTCAGCTGGGACTCCGTGGTCGCCAACCCACGTCCCTGGGGGGACTTTTCCAAAGCTTTAGCATATGAAGCAAAAATATTAACCAAGATGGATAACGTATTTCATTGACTACAGTAATTAACTTTTGTATTAATTGAGACAACTCAAAGCGGGCACATGCCTATGTGGTCGTTAAAATGTTTTATGCATCTCTTGTGCTTCTGGCACATATGGAGTTACAATTATTATACAGTGGAATCTCTTTAGCACGTTCTCGGTTACTACGTTTTCCCGTTTAACGGAACGATTTTCTCAAGTTCCAGTCCCAATCCTACTAAATACATGTTCATATATCCCCATAATACGTTTTCTATTCCCGCTTACGACAATCAAATTTTCGTTGTACTATTTGTTTGGGAACCAGATTTTATTCTTATTTCATTATAAAATGACACAAGACACGGCACAAACCTAAAATAATTGCTGAGATTTAATTCACTGGTCGTGAAAGCCAATATGCCATCTTATTGGAAGCCTTCATAGGGAGGTTAGGCTGCTTGAGCTTTTAGTTCTCGCAGTAAAGAGGCGCAGGAGCGCTTTATATAAAGGGAGGTAGCCCGCAGTTCGTTACTCCTGTGGGAGTCCGGGCGGTGACACCAAGAGCCCGCCGATGAGCCAGCTTGGTGTCCTAGGCGAAACCCCACACAAGACACGGCACACACCTGGAAGAATTGCTGAGTTTAAAAAAATAAGCTTTTTTAAGATTCTAAAAGAAATGTTATTAAGACTTGTTGGTCGGTTCCTCAGTTCAGGGACTGCGACAACGCGGTCATGTAGCGCCGTGTACTTTGGGTGTGTGTAGAATCTGTCTGATAACCGGTGTTAATTCTGATGGCTGTATCTGTTTTTTAATTCAAGTAAGGACTGCAACTTTGAATTTTTCAAATAGTTCCTACTTTTGCCGCCAAACGCCACCGTCAACGACTACTAGGCCTAGTTCAGAACTTAGTTACTAGACGCCTCCGCAGTTGGCTCTTGGCAACGAACGTAGAAGCCTAAGAGCGTTGTTTACATTCCTAACCTATACATTTTAGCTTCTCACAGGTGTAATTAGTGGAAGGTTCTTTAACATACCATAAATCTATGACCTGCGCCCACCGGCTTTACTTCCCCTCCGAAGGAAGGCATACTGAAGGATTTTTAACGCTCTTAAAAAATCCGACGGCTTCGGCCGGGTTTGAACCCGCTATCTTGGGCATAGAAGCTCAGCATGCTACCGACTACGCCACCGAAGCCGCCGTTATTAAGACTATTAATTAATCATTTGAAATCATTTAAATGTCTTGCAAAGCATTTCCACTGTATTAAGTGACGCCCTCGGCCCAGGGCAGGCAGGGGGTTTGGGCTGTGACTGTGTGCACATAGGCAACTCTTGGCTGACACGTTCACGTCGTGGGGGGCGGTCTCGAACACCAGAGACAAGTGGACGGGATTGTCCACATAGGAGAAGGGATATATCCCTGTAAAAATCTAGTAAGTCCAGGGACTATGAGGAGGCAGCTCCTCCACTGGACTAAGGCGGAGTGGGCCAACAACTCACTAGCCCAACAATTCAAAATTAAAAGAAATCAAAAGGAGAAAACCGTCCTGATTAAGACAGGAAGGTTTGGCGCTCCTTTTGTAAAACCTCGACCCCGATGGGCAGAAGTGGATTCCACTAATTAAGTATTAAATCACAAAACGTAGTCTACAAGGTAAATGTTGGAAAACTCTCATCGAGTCTAATAATTTGCACAGCTCTGTATATTAATTTTTAGCCTACTTTTCATATTTTGCAAAATTAATAATAATATCGTATGGCTCCGGATGCCGGGTGCAAGCTTTGTTAATTGACACCCAGAGGGCAGCTTGCATAAGTAAGAAGAAAGTAGACTTATGACATCGATCCAGACAAATGTGTGTCTGTCTGTCTGTGTGTGTGTCACCCCCCTATCAACTCCTAAACGGCTGCAGCAATCGAAACCAAATTTGGTATGAGTAAAGATGTATACCTGGATATCTCAAGCCCATATTTGAAATTGATGTCAGTACTACCAAATGCTGGAAAACCGCAGTTGAAATTTGAACTCCACGTTGGATATCCTGGAAAGTATGCATGGGAGCTATTCCAAAATTGGCACACATATAGATAATAATATTTCAGTTTAATTTCTTGGAGACCATGTATGGCAGTGTTGCCAAAATGATTTTAAGCCTGCTGATAGGTCCAATTTTTTAATGTATATAACGTCTACACTATCAATTGAATTTCAAACAAATTTCGTATGTAATATGTGTACATAAACGGATATGAGAGAGCGTATTCTTAAGATCCACAGGGCAGCCAACTGTTAGAATGCTCTCTCTATTTTTGTTTATCCAAATACCAATATATCAGAAAGTATGCAAGCCGACAGCTTTAAACTATGCACACGTATAGTACCTGACATTCTACATTAATTTGGAGTAACTAATATACGTCAGTGTTGCCAACATGATCCTAAGCCTGCTGATAGGTCCAATTTTAAAATGAAAGTAACTTCTATACTAACAAATGGATTTAATCCAAAATTGGCACAACAAGAGATCATAATATATCAGATTATTTCAGACCAACACATGCATGATATTGTTGCCAACATGATTTTACAAGCGCTGATAGATCCAATGTCTAACTACATGTAACGTACATGCTATCCATTGGACATCATCCAAATATTGTATTCTGTTTCTTAAGAGATGGAACTAAGAATATATTCAGTCTCCAGGGCTGCCAAATGTAGTGTTCTATTAGGCTACATTATACCAGGTATATTTCGATCTAATTAGAAATATATACGTATATTAACAACTTAATTTCGTCATTATTCTAGATAGGTCCATATACTAGATTAATCATTGGCATGAATCAGAAATGTTAAGAAACTTAGGCTCTTTAGTTCGTCACGGGACTTCTTGTTATTGATTAAGGTGCAATAGCCTTATGAAATACCCATTTGTATTTCATTTACTGTAAAATATGAACGAGTTATGTGCATATGGTAAGAAAGATGTACATTCGTAGTTCTGTTGCAAAAAACAATTACTTTGAGGCAAATATTTCTGGTCAGGACATGAAGATTGTTTCCCTTTTATAAGAGAGATTCATAATCAAAGATGTCAGATTTGACATTATAGCAGCCAGGATGAAGTGGTATTGCCAATCTTCCGAGAGGTCAAGCTCTATTTAACATGAACCGTGAGGATTCAAGTCCCTTGATTCTCGTACTTTGAGGGCATCCCTCCCGCCGCCCCCTGCCCCCCCCCCCTTCCCCTTTGTTATGCCCTCTGTTTGTTACTTTTACCACATTTCTTCTTCTAGTTCGTTATTTAACTGAGCGTAATTACTGACAGTAATATATTCTCATTGTTATTTTCAGACTCATCATAGGGATAGATGATCTCGATGTTCCTCCCCGTAAAGCACGACGCCAGCAGGGAATATAACAATGCCGGTCCCCTCTCCCTCTAAACGTCCCGAATGCTCGCAATCTGAGGTTCTCCCCAGGGAGATGTTCGCGGCCCGCAGCTTATGTCTGCTGCTCATTCAATTAAGAATAGGGAGACAAGTTCTTCTCGAGTGCCGGAGTGTTATTATACAGAGTGCCATTGTAAATTATTTAACTCAACATCCAGTGTATTTTAATGTAAATAGCAATAATTTAATTTCCAAGGTTGGCTCATGTTGGTGGGGGAGAGTCTCCATTCAATACACCCCAAGTCCTGTTACGGGGATTATACACAAGACCACTGGGTATGGGGCTCTAGAAGACGGAGTGGGCCCTCGTGGCCCGAACATACAATGGGCCCCCTTTCCAACCATCTATAGACAAGAAGAATATTATTACAGGTGACGCGCACTACGTTGCATGATTGTCTTACAGCCACATACAGGGGTGTGCAAATTAATAGAATCAAATAAGGGATTTAAATCAGTTGTTGTTGTTGGAGTCTCCAGTCTTTTGACTGGTTTGATGCAGCTCTCCATGCCTCCCTGTCCTGAGCTAATCGCTTCATCTATACATAGCTACCAAGGCAATCTGTTTAACTTATTCTAACCTCGGTCTACCCCTACAGTTCTTGTCCTCGACCCTTCCTTCCATAACTAAGCTTGCTATTCCTGGCTGTCTTAGTATGTGTCCTACCAACCTGTCTCTTCTTTTTATTAGTAGTTTCCAGAAACATCTCTCCTCTCCCACTCCTCCTAATACCTCTTCGTTTGTAACCCTATCCACCCGACTGATCTTCATCGTTCTCCTGTAACACCACATTTCAAACGCTTCAATTCACCTCTTTTCTGCTGCACCAATAGTCCAAGTTTCACTTCCATAGAGTGCGACACTCCAGACAAAGGATTTCAAAAATGTTCTTCTTAATACCTAAATCTATATTCGATGTCAACAGATTCCTTTTCTGTAGAAATGCTAATACTTCCCATGTAAGTAAGTAAATATTTTCCACACCCATACTTCGAGTTCGAGCAATTGTAATATCCCAACCACCATGTATAATTTATTCACAATAACGTAGAAGATTCTGTTATGCCAGTGGTGATCTGGTAAGAATAGCGGATTACACCTTCCAACCCTAAAAGCAGACAAACTCTAACGATGATTTAATAAATGACGGAGATGGCGATCTGTAGACAAAGAAAAGGAATATCTGTATCTTCTGATAGAAGTACAGTATGTTAGTGCTACACATATGCCAACCTCTAGAGACGTTACATTTTAAGAATCATTTTTCTGAAATGCGTACTCATGAAATTTAGGTTGCCCCAGGCTTTTCTCATTAAGGCACTTCCATTTTTATAAAAGCAATTAAGGTTAATGAGTTTTTAAACTGCTCCAGGGAATCATTTCTAAAGAATAACGAGAAATAGAACAGACTAGAAGATAATTGTGGTCCATCCCAGCTTCTCGCTGAACTTACGTGCTTACATCTGCGTGTTGGTGGGGTCACCAGGATGTCTACCAAAACCAACAAACAGATTTCCCTGACAATTCCGTGATTTTTCCAGGATACATCAGAAACTTCCCTGAGTAACAGTGGCGGCCATAATAAATATACAAAGACAGAGTTTGTACTTCAAGAGCATTTGAAAAAGTGCTTGAACAATGAGGGGTAGCGTGACAAAGTTGAAAAGACAAAAGAAATTCTAAATTTGTCATCCCTGAAAACTATTGCACTTGCGAGTATTGAAAGTAGCTTGTCAATAGTAATGCTCTCATACAGTTACACGTTTATATACAAATACACAGTCTACCCATGTAATGTGTGTGCTCTATCTTGCAAGAAATGAGAGCTTACTGATTTAACGTCAGTACCAACCATCAACACCAGATTATACTCTCCCCCCATCAAATTTTAAATGCTTACTATCGGATTTTTTATATGGATACTCGAGTTAAGGCCTTAATTACAAGCAAACCAACAGACCTATTGCAAAATGAGTTACCTGTATACCAATATTTCTATTGTTTAATTATGCGTTAGACTATATAAGCTACAGTAATTATTCTCAAGTTTATTAATTATTTATTTATTTGTGGTTGTATGAACAATTGTCCGTGTTTTTGATGTCTTTTCTAGGAACCACTCACTTAAAACTATATACATGGAAAACTACTCGGCCGAGGGTATTGACATTTTCATATATAATAGCCACAAGTTTTGGTGGTGCAAATCTCAAGTTTGAATGTTTTTCAACTACCCAATAAAATGTTCTTATACTTCTTCTGAAGTAACGTTTTCTCAGCCCAGGATGAACGTACAGTGGGAAACTTGGCCGCATTTTGAAGCTCTCATTCGTGATTATCGGAAACTACGACCGCTGAAAACGTACAGTGTGATGACGAATTTATAAAGAGTAATATTAATGGGAGGTTTTGTGCGTTCAGGTCCTTGTGATTAAAAGCGGGCCAAGTGGTGAATTCCAGTGCAGCGTTGCCGGGTACCCTCGTCCCGGGCAACTATGTAATGGAATGCGAGTGACCTATCTATGTCCACATGCTGTTTTCAGTCTTCCTGTTTACTACCTACAGGCCACATCACATCACATCCAAATGCCTCAGAGACCACCATTGTCTGAGGGCGAACTTGCGCAAACATTTTACAAAATGGTAGAAGTATGGAAGTAATGAATGTTTCATGCCGAGAAGCCTTGCGTACCGTTGCTCCTGAACTCTGGAAACAATGTATTAAACACGCTAGAGGAATTGAAGACCACTACTAGGAGAAAGATCGCCTGTCTGAAAATGTCCCTCATTTCGAGTCAGTCATAATTAACAAGAATGACAGCAGTTCTGATTCATCGGAACAGAGCGATTCTTCAGACGAAAATACTGACTGAATTAAATATTGTAAAGATATGTAAATAATATAAATAGCCCATGTAAAGATTGTGAAGTATGACATTTCCAAATTACGAAGCAAACCAATTTTAACCACCCATTGAAAGTCCAAAGCCCTTATGTGAAAAAGGTGATAGAAAAAGAATTTTTTACGAGGAAAGAAAATAAAAAGTTGAAAGGAATCTCAAAGCAGTGTTCGTTCGTTGCGAGCCGCGACGACTGCAACTTAACGCGGCAACGCTGCACCGGATTTCACAAGTCCGCTCGCTTTTACATGCACGGGCCAGAACGCACAAAACCTCCCATTAATATTACTCTTCATAAATTCGTCATCACACTGTACATTTACAGCGGTCGTAGTTTCCGATAATCACAAATGAGAGCTGCTGTACATTTATCCTCGGCTGAGGAAACGTTGCGTCAGAAAAAGTATAAGAACCTTTTATTGGGTGATTGAAAAAAATTGAAACGAGATTTGCACCACCAATACTTGTGCCTATCACATAAAAAATAGCATTACCCTAAGCCTAGTAGTTTTCCATGTATATAGTTTTAAGTGAGCGGTTCCTAGAAAAGACGTCAAAAACACGGACAATTTTTCATACAACCACAAATAAATAAATAATTAATAAACTTTACAATAATTGGCTTATATGGTCTAACGCAGAATCAAACAAGAAAAATATTGGTATAACTCATTTCTCAATAGTTCTATTGGTTTGCTTATAATTAAGGCCTAAACTCGAGTATCCATAATAACAAATCCGATAGTAATTTCCAATTATTCAAGGTTGGACCTTGTAAAACTAAAATTTAAAATTCCCTGATTATTCCCTGTTTTTCCTCTTTTCCAGAGTAGTAAAACTCTGATCACAGTAGGAACACCTAATCTGGCTTCCGGAATGTTTACCTGGTGATCAGGTTTTCTTTGATTTGAAAATGTATAGATCTAGCCAAATACCACAGGTCAGTGATAGTCAATAATTGTGGCTCCATTCAGTAAGTCGATCCAGATATTCCACACTGTGCGATCGTCTCGATTGATAACAGTGAACATTGTAGTAGATGAATGTAGTTGAGTTCGCTCCGAGATACAGGGTGTATATATTTGCTTGGCAAGGACATTCTCGCTCACGCGCTCCGCCAGTGACGGCTCAGTTGCCGGCTGCCGCACGCGCATATGTACGGCAGAATACGGTGCTTACAATCAGTATCATGCATTTTTACTCACCATGTTTACAGTAGATGCAGAAAATGTTCCCCATCCGCTGTCAAACATAATCAGCATCTCCTTATGAAGTTTCCGAATACACGGGTTAATTTAGTAAAGAAATAACGACCTTTACGTCTATCTTATTGTTTACTGAACCTGTACGTTCGAATCTCTTAGCGAGTTGTTTTATTGTGATTGTGTATAGTGCTGAAATGGTTTATGTGAAATATTCATTACGTGAACGTGTATATCTGCACAATACGCACATAAAGTGCAGGAAATCGTGCGCTAGAACAAGACAAAAGTTTCGAGTGAAATTTTCAGAGAGACCCATTCCTATAAATTGGACAATAAAACGACTGGCTAAGAGTTTCAAACGTACAGGTTCAGTAAACAATAAGAATAGACGTAAAGGTCGTTATTTCCTTACTGAAGCTAAATTGACCGGAGTAACTGGAAACTTCATAAAGAGATGCCGATTGTGTTTGGCAACGGATGGGGAACATTTTCACCACCTACTGTAAACATGGTGAGTAACAAGAACTAAAGAGCCTACTTTTCATAAATTTAAGATTCATGCCAATGATTAATCTATATGGAGCTATCTAGAATAATGACGACATTAAATTGTTAATATAGAAATTTCTAATCAGTTCGAATTACTGTATACCTGGCATAATGTAGCCAAATATACCACTACAGTTGGCAGCCCTGGTGACTGAATATATTCTTAGTTCCATCTCTTAAGGTACAGAATACAAAATTTGGTTGAAGTCCAATGGATAGCATGGACATTACATACAGTTAAAAATCATGTTGGCAACAATGTCATCCATGTATTGGTCAGAAATCATCGGAAATAATATGATCTATTGTAGTGCCAATTTTGAATGAAATCAATTAGTTAGTAAAGAAGTTACATGCATTTTAAAATTGGACCTATCAGCAGGCTCAGAATCATGTTGGCAGCACTGATGTATATTAGTTACTCCAAATTAATCTAGAATGTCGGGTACTATACGTGTGCATAGTTTAAAGCTGTCGGCTTGCATACTTTCTGATATATTGGTATTTGGATAAAAGAAATTAAGAGCATTTATTAACAGTTGTCAGCCCTGGTGGCTCTTAAGAATACGCTCAGTTATATATGTTTATGTGCACATATTACATACGAAATTTGGTTGAATTCCAATTGATAGTGAACATGTTATATGCATTTAAAAATTGGACCTATCAGCAGGCTTAAAATCATTTCGGCAACACCGCCATGTATGGCCTCCTGAAAATTGAACTGAAATATTATTATCTATGCGTGTGCTAATTTTGAAATAGCTGCCATTCATACCTTCCAAGGTAACCAACATGGATTTCAAATTTCAATTGCGATTTTTCAGCAGTTGGTAGCACTGACATCATTTTTAAATACGGCATTGTGATATTCAGATATAGATCTTTACTTCTACCACATTTTGTTTCGATTGCTGCAGCCGTTTAGGAGATGATAGGGGACACACACACACACACACAGCCAGACAGACAGAAGGACAGACAGACAGACAAACTTTTGCCCGGATCGACCTCATAAGTCTACTTTTTCCTCATTTTTGCAAAATGTGAAAAGTAGCCTAAAAATGCATGATACAGAATTTAAGCACCGTACTCTACCATACATATGCGCTCGGCAGCCGGCAACTGAGCCGTCACTGGTGGAGCGTGTGAACGAGAATGTCCTTGCCAAGTAATATAAATACCCTGTACTTTTAATAATGGGCAGATGGGGAGTTCGGCTCGATCAGTCGCCGCTCGGAACCGAAGGGCGAACTCAAGAGGGACCGTGGTGTCCTCACTCCAAGTTCACATTTCACCAGATATTCCAAAGGTACGCTCATCCTTGTGAAGCAAACCTGAGAAGAAGAGGGTTCGTTTCCCACCTCAGCCATCCGTGGTTTCCCACTTCCTGCAGACAAATGCTGGCAAATCTCCGAACGTAAGACTGTGGCCGTCTCCCCTCCAATTACAAATACACACACTAGTAAAGCCATCACAATAGCACAGGTTATCGCACAAATTCGACACACATCCAAATAAGTCTACTTTTTCCTCATTTTTGCAAAATGTGAAAAGTAGCCTAAAAATGCATGATACAGAATTTAAGCACCGTACTCTACCATACATATGCGCGCGGCAGCCGGCAACTGAGCCGTCACTGGTGGAGCGTGTGAACGAGAATGTCCTTGCCAAGTAATATAAATACCCTGTACATGATCACGATGTCACAAATCTCCTTAAAACATAAACAACAGCAACAACAAAGAGTTCAACTATCGAATATTGTGAAGGCGATACTTCTGTTGAGTATGACAAATTAATTGTACGCATTCCTTTGTTTTATTACCGACAGCGGTGGCTACGCTCGCTAAAGTGCAGTGTTATGCCATGGTGCCAAGGTCTCTGCTGACTCGGTGGACGCGTGGGTTCGAGCCTCGCCGTCGGCCATCCTTGAAATGGTTTTCCGTGGTGTCCTATTTTCAGCACCAGGCAAATGCTGGGACGGTACCTTCTGACAGGCCACGGCCGCTTCCTTCCACATCCTTGCCCAGTTTAATTCACCTTCATCCATTCCATCTCTCATCCCGACGCACAGGTCACCCACAGGTGTCCGCTAGAAAGACCTGCACTCGGCCTCTCAGGAGGTCACACGACAAAAATGGATGTTTTATTATTATTCCATTCATGTCACGTGTCGATTATAACAAGTAGTTCCGTGAAGAACTATACAGCCTATTTTCATACTGTACCCGATACCTAGTTGAGGCTATCGGCTACGCCAGCAGACATTAAGCCGTAGTTGAGATATTGGGAAGAGTTAAGAAAAGATAGCGCTCAGATCGAGTCAAGAGGAATGTCAGGATGACGTAGTAGGTCTAGGATTTAGAAGGCGCTGACCGCAGTCAAGCAGATGGAATTATGGATGGAAATATGAAGCTTTATTAAGATCTATATGGAACATGGTATTTAAACATCTTAGAAGAGGAGATATAACATGCATTATATGTGGTAATAATTTGAAGGAAGTCAGATAACCCTTAAGTTATTTTATAACTTAATAGCCGAGATGATGGGGGTTCGAGATTATATTTGTGACGCAAGACCACGGTGGTGGGGAGGACGTCACGTGACCGCACCAGGCAGGTAAGGGTCGAGGCAGTGCAGACACTGTCAGTGGAGCTCTGTGAGCCAAGCAAGAGAGTCAAGCTGAGTAGCACACGCCTAGCGCATGGTACAAGGTCGCGCAGCGAACAGAAACTGTCACGGAAAGTGAAAGCGACAGTTTCGACTTCACCGAGCCGCGAACGACAAGTAGGTCAGTGAACCGGGCGGACATACGGAGCAAGCAAGCATAGATGGCCGGGATTTCAGAACAGCATTGCGAGTAGTTGGAGAACTTTATTCCAAGCTGCATTTCAACGCAGAACGGCATAGTAGAGCGACATGGCGAGGCCAGCTTTAGGCGGAGATGATTATAGCATTGCAGTAAAACCGAGCGGGTTATTTCCCATTATATACGCAAGCATTATGACAGAAGCTGAACTTCATTACTACATTGAGTTGGAACGTTTATTCAGCATTTGAATTATAAAAGCAGATAGTTACGAGATACTGCAACTTTGAACTTCGAATGAACATAGTTTTTCTTAATGACATTACGACTATGCATTTCATAACGCAGTCCAAGTAACATTAACAATTTATAAGCAAACGGAATGTTGTAAGCATATGCACTTAGGAACATTAGCTCGTGCATTAATGCAATTATTTCTTGTGAAGTGATATGAATTACCGAGTATGAACACAGCTACAGGGTGTTTCATAAACTTTGACACTCTGATAAAACAATTTTATTTTCTACAAGTAAAACTAAACCGCTGTGGAAATTGAACTTTCAACACTCAAACTGAACATTGTATGGAACAGTGGCGTAACGTAGAAGAGGAATAGGGGGTCCGCTGTTTCTATGAACTTTTTCGTGAGGATTTGGACAATATCCGCTATGGATAACCAGAAGTTCATCATGTCGGAGTAAACGCAGACAGAGACGCGATGGCACCACAGAGCGATGGATTCGATTCCTGACGAGAAGGAGGTCCACCAGCTGATTCACTTGGGATTCGAAGGCAGTCGTCATTGCATGGATGGAATGATATTCACGCCGATCTTTCGAGAAATTCATTACATAAGGAAAATCGACGATCTTTGAAATTTAATAACAGCTGATTATGAGAAGGTACTGTAAGAGTTATAACTTCCTGATACGATTATTTTCATGAATACTGGGCACATATGTATATTTTTCTAATAGGAGTGATACGATTGTTTAAGACATGGTTTGACTTTATATGCTTCGAAATTTTGCTAGAATATGGCGTGACCATATGATATGGCAGGCATCATTATACGAAATTCTCACCATTGGTTGGCTTTATTAAGCAGATGTTTGGTCTTTTAGACATTTTTCCAGTAGGGATATTTTTCATGAATAGTTTTTTTGTGTGACGAGTATTTCGAACTCGTGATCTGCAATTGATTATCTAAAGTTACTTCGTCAGTTCATTGCATACTAGCGAGTGTGTATTATTCATCAGTAGGGATTTTTTCCATTGGATTGTTTGGAGATATTATGATGTTATTCACTTTAGAGAATGAATATCGCTTTTATATGACAACTAGAGACTTGTTGATTCCTATCTGGTACATTCACTCATATAGTCTTCGAGATGGGGTCTTTCGTATTTATGCGATTGTATGGTGGTTACTCATCTTACCCATCGTTTAGGGCACTATCATCTTAGTCGACGGGGCGAGGTCTTTCGTATTTATACGATTGTACGGTGGTTACTCATCTTACTTGCCATTGAGGGACTCATTTTTATCATCCGAGTGTACATGAGATTGTAAGTGAATCAAACAAGGAACTACTAGTCACATATCAGTCGAAATTTTGTTAAATAAAGTACAGATAAATGTCAGCAGGGTTACATTTGTAATTCTTGTTTGCCAATCCAATATTTTGTTGCTTTACTCTTTTGAGAGTAATTTCAGTTTAACAGCTGTTATAGCCGATGCTTTTGATGATTTTTATAATTGTGTTTGATACCTTTGAGAAGGATTTAAAGTAATTGAATCTTGTAAGATGAATCATTAATGGTCAGATTTATTTTAAGGCAGATCAGTATTGCAGATTTTGATATGAGAGATTATAGCACATTAGTGTTTTTTTCTGTGATGTGAATTATGAGAATTGTAAGAGAATTTATGCTATTTGAAAGCAGATCTTGAATTACTAAGGTAATATTTTTTCCAATTGTTTAAGAAGTTGTCTAGATGTGATCAGATTAATTACAGTTATTGGAGATTGTGTGCGTTGATAATTTGAAGCCAGTTATATATTTTTTGTAGATCATGCAACATGGTTAAGTAAAGTTTGTGATAGGCATTTTGTGGAAGTTGCCAAGTGATAGTTGCAATGTTGCTAATGTATTTTGAAACAGACATGAGGTTGTCGAACCCAGTCTAGCGTAATTGTTGAGATTCATGCTGTATGTGCTGAATATTTATGGAGTTTTGTGGAATAATTGTTGTATTCAAATGTGATATTTGAAGAATTGAGGATATATAATGTCGTTGTGGATAGTCAGATCCAACGTGATGTCGTGAAGGCAATAATATTTTTTTGGCATGAAAATTAAATACGAGATATAACTTGGAAGTGATAAAACTGTAAGACAACGTTCTATAACCCATATTAAACAATTTGTTAGGAAATTAAACAAATAAATAAAGTTGATAATATAAGATTTTCTGCGAATAATAATTAATGAAATAATAATCTGAAATTTAAGCATATTAATGATCTGACCTAATGAAATAAAAATCAGAATGACTAGATGAGATAATAAGAATCTAAATAACCAGATGAATAAAATTTAAATAAATTAATAAATTAAATTTTGGAATAAATCAATGAATTAAATAAATGGATGAATTAAAGATTGGATAAATAAACTGATTTAAATAAATTAATAGATGATTGGATAGATGATGAATAACTGAATTAGAAGGTGATAATTAATTAAAGAAGCTGATGATTAATGAATTTATATGGAATTAAAATAAATTTAATTGAGATATAATTTGAGGAATTGCAACTTGAGTTGAGGAATTAAACAATTTGTATTGATGATTTAAGATGATTTAATATGAAGTAGATGATAAAATAAGATTGTGTGAATAATTAGAAAGCATAATGAAGTGATGATAATAATTTTCATTTAAATGATTTAATGGTGATGAGTTAATGATTCTGACAGGAATATGTTGAATTTTGAAATGAGAGCCGTGAGTTTTCTGTAATTCACAAACAAGTAATTATTAATGATAATGTAAACTTAATTATTCGATGTTTAGGAGCATTTTACTAACGTGTTCAACATTTAAATTATGCCATGCAAGCCATAAATTGCGTGATATTTAAAATATGTGATTATAATATGTGTATGTTTAGACAGATTAATAACTTTCTCAAATCCACATTCATGATGTTAAATTAAAGAGAAATTAGGTCTCAGGTATCACAAATGTCAGTGACGAAAGACATAGTGCTACAGTGATCCTGAGAACCCAAGAGAACTTTATACATTTTTCTGTTTTATGTGGATGAAATATTTTTGATTAGAAAAGAGATGGTTCGATTTTTGGACAATGACAATTTAACGTTGGCATTCGACCATACTCTCAGGTAGGAGGTATATTTAAAATGTCTGTCTGACTATCAAAGTGAAATAAATTTGTTTTTATCTTAGTTGTGATCTGATGATGGTGTGATTATCCTTTTCTTTCCTTGTCTTGAGTAAGGCTTAACCGGAAAGGAGGTGGTTTGCTAGGAATTCAGTTGATGGCGCCCATTTATATTTGCATTTTTTTATTTAACTTAAGCCCGTAACGACCCTAGAGATACTTTGTCTCGTGTTACCCACTGCTTTTTCGATAACTCAGCTGAATTTCCGACACATTCCTTATTTGACTAGAGGTTCATTTAACTCCGCTCTGTCCTGGAACTCCAGGAATGCGATGTAATAGCAGATGGGTCATCGCATCCCCAGGACGAACGGGTACAATTCATCCTGCTCATGTTAATTGTCTCTATCAACATACAAAATTTCAGTTTAATTGCTGTAACAGATTCGTAGATATTGAGAACAGTCTAAATATTTCATATGGTCGCCAGGATGGATTTTTAATTTTGAACTATTACATTAAGATTATTGTGTACGAGTGGTATTCAAACTTCAATCGCATGATTAGAACACAAGAAGTAAAAACGAGATTTTAAAAGTACGCACAGCAGCCATCTTGTGATTATGTAAACAATTGAAATAAATTACATGCCAGTGGATCAACATTTGTATAAGCATTTATCGTGCAACGTTTCACGGCACTCGGATAGTTAATTCGCGAGAAACGTCCATTTAAATATTTATACTTCGCGTCGCCGCCATGTTGGATTTGTGCTCACCAGGTTACTGAAAGTCCAATAGGTGAACATATGTTCATAGTCTCTATGAACATTAAAAAAAAATCAGTTTGGTTGCTGTAAAAGATTCATAGATATTGAGAACCGTCTAAATATTTCGGAAGCTTGCCATTTGGGATTGTTATATGTATAGGCCATAGAGTTATGTACCATTCAAGGACAATTATAGCCTAGCTTCATTATTCAAACTTTCACTTCGATCGCATAATTACGACACAAGAATAAAAACTTAATTTTAAAATTTCGCACAGCCGCCATCTTGAGGTTATGTAAACAATTGAATTCAATTAGATGGCAGTGCATTACAATCTGCAAAATCATTTACTGTACCACATTTCACTGCGCTCAGCGACTTAAATCACGAGAAATGTCTATTAAAATATTTCAAATTCGCTTGGTCGCCATGTTCTTATTGTACTCGACAGGTTTATGAAATATACATCGTTATACTTGTATCAGTACCCTTTATCACCGTACAAAATTACATGATGATATCTGTAATAGTTTCGGAGATATAGAATGTCAGTGAAATATTTCGCACAGCCGCCATTTTGAGGTTATGTAAACAATTGAACTAAATTAGACTCCAGTGCATTACAATGTGTATAAACATTTGCTGTACCACGTTTCATTACGTTTGGATAGTTAAATCGCGAGAAATGTCTATTTAAAAGTCTCAATTTCGCCTGACCGCCATGTTGGTTTTGTAGTCACCAGGTTTTTGAAAGTCTCATAGGTGAACTTCTAGTAGTACCCTTTATCACCGTACACAATTTCAGGGCGATATCGGTAATAGTTTCGGAGATATTGAATGCTAGTGAAATATTTCGCACAGCCGCCATGTTGGATTGGTGAGACGTAACAAAATTTGAAGGGCACGGTTGAGGTCGCCGGGAATAGTGCTATGAACTTACCGAGTTTCATTGAAATCGCTCCAGCCGTTTAGATTTTATTAGGGACACACACACACACACACACACGCACACACACACACGGACAAAAGGTGATCTCATAAGCCTATTTTTTCAAAATTGAAAATAGGCTAATAAATGAATAATGCGATAAAATTTTTCTTTATAACCTTCTAAGTTCTATTTTACGATGCAATCACAAAAGAAGGAGAGTTCCCCCTCTTGGTCTGGAACGCCTCGTTGCAAAGTACGAAGGGGACTATATTGTATTGCAGTTTTTTTTTCTACCCAAATGAAGTGCATTACACATCAGATGTTTCGTCCACCTTCTCAACATAATCTCCTTGTAACTTAACGCTCTTTTGCCATCGATGTGTCAGTCTCTCCAGACCTTCCTGAAACCATTATTTCGGAGTGCTGCGTACCCTTGCCTTGACAGCTGTCTCCAGTTCTGCAAAATCCGCAAAACGCCGACAGTGCAATGGAAGCATAGGGGCAGTCCACCACCAAAGAAATTTCGAACAGCGCCATCAGTTGGCAAGTGAATGGTGACAGTGTTCTGGGACACAAAGGGCTTCATCCTCATTGACTGGCTGGAATTGAGGGACGCGATTAACAGTGCAGCATATGTGGCAACCGTTAAGCGCCTACTTCTTCCATTCAAACGTTATTATGTTTTCAGGAAGGTCTGGAGAGACTGACACATAGTTGGCAAAAGTGCATAAAGTCACAAGGAGATTTTGTTGAGAAGGTGAACGTAACAACTAATGTGTAATGTACTTCATTTGGGTAGAAAAGAATAAAATAAATATTACGGCAACGCTTATTCTGGATGTGACTTTGGAAACTGTGTGGAAGCTCCCACTAAAATATGCAGCTGATGGAACTCAAGTCTTACATTGCACAGCACAAGAACTACTGTTGAACTGAGCGATACAAACGTGCAACAGGAATCAATCTCGACTTGTTCAGTAAAAGGTATGATTCCCTCGTCTCTGACTGTTATCAAAGCACTTCAACTCTTGTATTCTACGCATCGAACTTCCAACACTGAATATTTTAAACATCAGTACTTAGTTGTTGCTCACAA
Source organism: Meconema thalassinum (assembly GCA_946902985.2). Classification (NCBI taxonomy): domain Eukaryota; kingdom Metazoa; phylum Arthropoda; class Insecta; order Orthoptera; family Tettigoniidae; genus Meconema; species Meconema thalassinum. Next base: position 550,610,615 of record OX336392.1, read on the forward strand.
TTAATTTGGAGATAAAGCAAAATACTATTCCTCAAAGAAAATTATTTATATAATCACGTGCAATCAATGAACATGCGTTTCCTACCACGTATAAACTAAAAAAATTATAAATGTAAAATTTGAAAAATGTAAAACGAAAAGTGGCAAGTGTCAAGTGTCAACTATGTAAAGTGTAATCCCCCAGGGGCTCACATCTAGTGGGACGTGGGTTGGCGACCACGGGGCCTCAGCTGAGTCCGGCATTGTTTCCACTTACTTGTGCCGGGCTCCTCTCCGTTTTCTTTCCGGTCAACCTCACTTGGTCAACTTTTGTTCTCTTCCGACTCCGACGGTATTAGGGTATCCGAGGCCTAGGGAGTCTCTTTCTTTCCCGACTTAATTGCCCCTTGTCTCATCATTTCTGATACCCTCCTTCTGCGAGGGGTCAGCCTTCTTTTTCTTTTCCTTTTACCACCTGCCTTGTGCTCAAGGCCCTCAAGGAGGCAGGGTGTATGTATCCCCACCACTTCTGGTGCACCCTGGATATTGCTACACCCTCAGGGGCTCACGGCTGGTGAGTTCGGGAGTTGGCGACCCCGAGGGATTCCTGAGCTGGGTCCGGTTTTCCCCCTTTTATCCATTACCTACGGGGCGGACCCTCTCCTCTTTCACTTTCCTATCTGCCTTTAATGGCTCTCCTTCCTTCCAAGTCCCTCAATCCACATCCTTCGAGGGTTGAGGGCATTTCTTTTCCTCCTGTCCTATATTTGCCTTATTCTCCTTTTGTTTTCCATTTCTTCTTCTAGTATGTAAGTTAGTAGTTAGTTTTAGTTATAGTTTACATTTCATTATCATCTTCACGATCACCCAAACCATTAGGGGCCGATAACCTAGATGTTAGGCTCCTTAAAACAACAATTATCATCATCATCTGTAAAGTGTAAACTGTAAATAGTAAAGTAATAAGTGTAAAGAGTACTTTTTCGTGTGGCCTCCTGCGAGTCCGAGTGCAGGTCTTTATAAATGACGCCCGTGGGCTACTTGCACGTCGTAATGATGATGAAGACGTCACAAACACCCAGTCCCCGAGCCACGGGAATTAACCCCAGAGATTAGAGATTAAAATCCCTGATTGCTTGGCCGGGAATCGAACCCGGGACCCTTCGGTCCAAAGTCTAGATTGCTAACCATTAACCTATGGAGCCGAACAAGTGTAAAGTGTAACGGATCAAGTGTAAAATTTAAAATGAAGAATGTAAAATTAACAAGTAGTTCCGTGAGGAACTATACAGCCAATTACCATATATCCTACTCATGTTAATTGCCACTATCAACGTACAAAATTTCAGTTTGATTGTTGTGATAGATTCGTAGCTATTGACAACCGTCTAAATATTTCAGATGTTCGCCAGGTTGGATTTTTATATATGTACTATAACATTAAGATTATTGTGTACGTGTGGTATTCAAACTTCAATCGCATGATTAGGACACAAGAAGTAAAAACGAGATTTTAAAATGTCGCACAGCTGCCATATTGTGGTTATGAAAACAATTGAAATAAATTAGATGCCACTGGATTAATATTTGCATGAGCATTTAACGTGCAAATTTCCACCGCACTCGGATGGTTAAATCGCGAGAAACGTCCATCTAAATATTTATACTTCACATTACCGCCATGTTTAATTTGTGCTCACCAGGTTACTAAAAGACATATAGGTGAACTTATGTTCATAGCCTCTATGAACATAAAACATTTCAGTTTGATTGCTGTAAAAGATTCGTAGTGGATTGTTATTTGAATAGGGCATAGAGTTATGTACCATTCAAGGAAAATTATTGCGTAGCTTCATTATTCAAACTTTCACTTCGATTGCATGATTACGACACAATAAATAAAAACTTAATTTTAAAATTTCGCACAGCTGCCATCTTGAGGTTATGTAAACAATTGAACTAAATTAGATGCCAGTGCATTACAATATGTAGTAACATTTACTGTACCACATTTCACTGCTCTCAGATGGTTAAATCACGAGAAAATTCTATTAAAATGTTTCAAATTCGCTTGGCCGCCATGTTACTTTTGTACTTCACAGGTTTATGAAAGTTACATAGATAAACTTGTAGCAGTGCCCTTTACCATCATACAAAATGCCAGGGTGGTATCTGTAATAGTTTCTGAGATTTAGAATGCCAGTGAAATATTTCGCACAGCCGCCATTTTCAGGTTATTTAAACAATTGAACTAAATTAGACGCCAGAGCATTGCAATGTAAATAAACATTTGCTGTACCATGTTTCATTGCGTTTGGTTGGTTAAATCGCGAGAAAAGTCTATTTAAAAGTCTCTGCTTCGCTTAGTCGCCATGTTGGTTTTGTAGTTACCAGTTTTTTTTAAGTCACAAGAGTGAACTTCTAGTAGTGCTCTTTATCACCGTACAAAATTTTAGGGTGTTATCGGTAATAGTTTCGGAGATACTGAATGCTGGTTAAATATTTCGCACAGCCGCCATGTTGGATTGGTGAGAGACAATAAAATTTGAAGGGCACGGTCGGGGTCGTCCTGAATGGTGCTATGATCTTACTAAGTTTCATTGAAATCGCTCCAGCCGTTTAGACGTTATTGGGGGGACACCTGACACACACGCGCGCGCACACACACACGGACAAAAGTTGATCTCATAAGCCTTTTTTAAAATTGAAAATAGGCTAAAAATGAAAACCGAAAAATGAAAAACGAAATTGTAAAACGTAAAATGTAAATGAAATAAAACAAAATAAATAATTATATAATTTAACAAATAAATGCATAAATAAATGAATATAAATTAACGACGTGTGTAATGAACGCTGACACCAGCGACACTAGACGCTAGTGGTTTAGAACATGAAACAAAGAACCGTATAGTTTGCCTGGAGGAGGCGAGGAATAACCCGGAGGAAAAATGGCCGGTGTCGATAGTTAATGAGTTTTCAATTGATTTTTTGGGCTTTGAACATGTTGGTCATCAGCCATTAATGGGAGATGAAATAATAATGTCACGAATTAAACTACAGTGACTTTATAGACACCGTGTTGGTGGTGGATTCGTAACCTACCACTAATCTATTGACACAAGGCTGTCGCATCTTCCAGTTCGAATCAGCCATAATGGGTTTATGATAACGGTGATGATTGTTTTATGGGGCGTAACATCTCGGTTTCTGGAATTCCCCATAGCCTCGTGAGATAACACGCTGAGCTAACCTGGTTGCATATTGCAGTACGAGAACAGATTAGATGTAGGAACACATTCGAACACAGCCCAAGTCTCTTGGAAAGAAAGCAAGTAAATACTCTCCAGGCGGTCCGAGTTCTGACACTCCCAGCGGGGGTTTGGCATTACTAGAAGTAGTTTATCTTCTCTCTAACTTCCTTGACGAGAACTGCTCTGCCATTAGTTCCGCAACACAACACGTTAATTTCCTGCGCTGTGTTCTTGTGTCCTGTTGACCAGTACAATGTCAGAGGTGTTACATCTTAAATTCACACATGTGTCATTGAACATTGTGCAGCAATAGAAGCTTCACCGGGTGTGACACACAGGTCGGTAAGTTGGGCTGCCCACCTTCAGGGATGATATATGGTCATATATCGCCTAGCTCAATCAGTTCGGGGATGGTACGTTCATTTCTCACGATAGGACACATATTCGGGATTATGAGCGTACAGGTCAACAAATCTCTACTTAGGATAAAACAAAGTCCCCGATTCTTGGATGTTACGGGTAAACTCGAAAACTACTGGATGGATTTTGATGCCGTTTTCACCATTCTGTAAAGAATATCTCGAGGATGATTTCTGTAGAAAATTATTTATTTATGATCAAAGGAAGCCGAGCAGTAACGATTTCAGTGAAAATGAAAATCCACAGCCTGCTTCCAGTCTCCGACCGAGTCATGAATGTAATGAATGAAGCCCCCATCTAGCGGCGAGGATATGAACTGTGCCGGCTGCCGAGGCCTGACGCACTCCTCTGAGGCAATGATTAAATGAATGACAGATGAAATGAAATGATAGTGGAGAGTGTTGCTGGAATGAAATTTAGACTGGGAAAACCGGAGTACCCGGAGAAAAACCTGTCGGCCTCCGTTTTGTCCAGCACAGATCTCACATGGAGTGACCGGGATTTGAACCACGGACCCAGCGGTGAGAGGCCGGCGTGCTGCCGCCTAAGCCACGGAGGCTAACAATTTCAGTGAAAAAGTAAAAAAAAACTGGCGTCCGAGCGGCTTGTAAGCTTACGCTGGGCAAACCGTTGAAAATATCTAAGTACTATGAGTGTAAGAATTGTTCAGCAAGAAAAGTTCTCCAAAAAAAGTCCCCGAGAGCATATGTCTATCTTCACTACATCGCCCACTGTAAGTTTTTACGTTTTAATTTCTTCCAACCGTGTCCATTCAACCACTGAGGCGACAGTTTACTAGCTAGCTAAGGGCGAGTCTATCATCCCTGTTACAGCCTAGGTAGCGGGCGAACCTATTGCCCCAGATACAGCCAGCAGGAAACCGTTGAGTCGTGTTGAGGTAGGACATCTGAGAAAGGTGGTGGTGTTTGGAGTTTCCCTGGAAGTGCAAATCGGGTTTTCTTCATTTCGTCTGTGAAACACAGTCAAGTTAAGATTGGATGGAAGGGGAATTTGAGTTTCATTCACCTCGCCATTCCCTGGAAGTGCAACTCTCATTTCGCCTGTGAACTTTTCGGAACGAAAAATTCACAGTCAATTTAAGATTGGACGGAAGGGGGATTATATTACATTAAATTTTACTGATTGGCGTATAATCTCTACTTAGTATAAAACAAAGCCCTCATTCACGGATGTCACGGGTAATCTCGAGAACCACTGAATGGATTTTGATGCGGTTTTCTCCATTCTGTAGAGGATATCTCAAGGATGGTTTCTGTAGAAATTAATTTATTCATGACCGAAGGAAATCAAGCACTAATGATTTCAGTGAAAAGGTCGAAAAAAACTGGCGTCGGTGAGATTTTTAAGCATACGCTGGGCAAACCGTTAAAAATATCTATATCATATGAGTGTAAGAATTGTTCAGCATGAAAAGTTCTACAAAAAAGCCCGGGAGACCATATATCTATCTTCAACACGTCGCTTACTATAAATGCTTTTACATTTTCATTTCTTCCAACTATCTCCATTCAGTTACTGAGGCGACAGTTTACGAGCTAGCTAGGGGCGAGTCTATCACCCCAGTTACAGCTTAGCTAGCGGACGAGCTTATTGCCCCAGATACAGCCAGCAGCAAACTGTCGACTCGTGTTGAGTTAAAAATTTTAGAGAAGAGTGGTTGTGTTTGGAGTTACCCTGGAAGTGCAACTCGGCTTTTCTTCATTTCGCCTGTTAACCTTTTCGTTTCGCAGAATTCACAGTCAAGATTGGACGGAAGGGGGATTAGTGTTTCATGCACCTCGCCATTCTTAAATTACGTCTGACAAGAATTTGTTGCACATTCATCTCCATGATAATATAATTAATAGTCCAGTCACTGATTTTAACCCATCATGCCGAGACGTAAAACGGATATTGGTCGTTGCTCATTGACATTGGGAAAAAAAGTGGTTATCACGTAATGCATTCAAAACTGTTCCCGGGCGAAGCCGGTTCGGGTTGCTAGTACCATATATATAAATAAAATTTATATAAAGGAATTTAATCAATCAAGTATGGCGCCACGAAACAATAAAACAGTTTAAAAGTGGCACACAAAAAATAAAGAAAAATCACACAAACTGTCCCTGCATCACTGTGCTAGGAACCTCCACTATATTCACCATGTTCTGAATCCCTTTATAACAGCTCCGCTGAGTTAACATGCCTTTCAATTTCACTGGCATAAAGCATCTGCTCTTACAACACGTTTTCACTGAATCCTTCAGTCTTATTAAGTTGATACTCACATCATACATGAATTAATAAAAAGTTCTTTAAGGTAGTCCAAACTCTTTAGATACTTATCGACTTTCAACCTATTTAATCAACATCTGTTACATTATCAGCTTATTAACAATCAATCCTGGGATTTATTAATCCACTTTCAATTTACTTATCAGATCCTGTTTTCTAAGCAAATATTCTCTCTCTGCATATTATGTGTAAGTACTATCGATATTTGGTGATTGTGCCTCCCCTTTTCACCCCATTTGGATAAATATTACAAATGGATCCTATCTCAACATGCCATATCCGTTACCAGTTCTTGGTATTCTCAAAAAGAATATTAAGAATATCTAAAACTATAAACAGCATGGATTAGGTCCCAAAAATTGTATTTTCAACATAAATTTTAGCAGGAATTAATTATTACAACTAATACAGATGGACTACTCTCTCCTCAAATATCCTTCATTAGCCAATCTTTAACTTACACACAACGTGATATAATTACGAGAACTACCAGACATGTCTTGAAGTTAGCTCCCTCGTGACACAGCTCTGGTTTGGCGGGATAATTTATGGCCCTCTGACTCGACCTTGTCTGTAATGTGGTTGGGGGGAATCCTTCCCATAGATAGACCGAAACAAATATGTGTTTATATTCAACCACACATCTAAAATGAATGGGATCTTTAGCATGAAAGGTTTTAATTCTTTCCTTTCCGTTAATTGTGATTCTTTAACAATGAATTGGATTTTTCTTTACTGCAATCAACTCAACATCACAAGGTAGGATAATCCATGAGTGGTTGTACTCATTGCAAGAAATTTTACCTGGTCAAATTACAGGAGGCATAAACAGTGGTTACGTGAAGGCGTGCGCATAGGGCACTACGTAATACTCATCTCCAAAAGCGTCCTAGACGCATAACAAATACTGTGGGTAGCAAACAATGAAGGCGGCACGTACCCATAGACCCTTCTAACACCACAAAATCATCCCCTAATGGCGTTCCTAAAACATATAACGACGAACCAATGACCCATCGCAACTTTCTTGACAAGTGAAACCATGCTGGAGTCCTCCTTTGATAACCCTCACAAGTATCCACTTGAATGTACATTTAACCCCTCGCCGGTAACCGACGGCAACACTATACAAATAAAACCTTTCATTAGTTTCACGTAGTTCACTCAGGCCTTCCGTCCTACCCACAAATTGATTTATTTTGGCTCCATTTACATTTTTTTTTACTTGCGAACTGACCACTTAGGATCACGCTACAATTTCACTGTTTTAGTTGTAATTTCCTCTGTCTCCAGTACTCCTTCATACGATCACTGTGCTGCTGCCGTTGTTCGGCCGTCCAAGCTCTTCCGGTCTTTGTAGCTCGTCTCTCGTCGTGAAACCCTTCCAACATTTGGGCCTCCTGGATGTTAGATCTCTCAAGGTCTTTCCGAGTTTCTTTAATCCATGATGGTGTTGTTTTTATTCCAGAAGTAGTCAATCAACTGCTTGGTTAATCTGGATTTGTCCAATCTGTACACGTGTCCAAGAAATATTAGCCTCCGTTTCCTCATGGTCGCCGTGATTTTTCCTACATTCTGGTAGACTTCGGCGTTGCTCCGAAGTTTCCATCCTGTTTCCGTCTGGACTGGGCCCATGATTTTCCGGAGGATTCTCCTTTCCAGAACCTCCAACTTCTCTAGCCTATAGTTCATTGAAAGGCATTCACAGGCGTACAGGCATTCTGTTTTGACTACAGTGCCGTAGTGCTTTATTTTGGCGTTCCAGGATATGCATTACTTGTTATAGATGTTTTTGTAAGCCCATACGCTCTGTCCATTTTTGAGATCCTATCGCCTACCGCAGCTTTCTCTAGGCCATTGTCCTGTATCGTTTCACCAAGATATTTAAATTTCGTTACTCTCTGAATCCGCCCTATCTCCGTTTCAAGGAATTTCGGTCCTTGTGCGTCATTTATCATGAATTTTGTTTTCCCTATCGAGATCCTTAGTCCCGTCTTACTGGCGATATTTCCTAAGAGGTTAATCTGAGTGATCGCTTCCCTTGGGCTTTCCGAGAGTATCGCAAAATCATCTGCAATGGCCAAACAGTTGACTTTAATCCCTCCTGATTTCCTCCCTAAGCAGATCGGGATTATTCCTTGATTATTACCATTTGTAATTATTCCTGCCAGGTTTTTAACACACATTCGTATAGTTACCATTTTCGATATTTCATTAAAAACCACTTCTGTATCGGCATATTTCCGTTTTTACCGTTCAACATGCTGTTGCATATAATTTAGGATGCACAACCCCTTTAAATATCATTGATACAATGGTCTAGTTGGCCTCCTCCAGCGTACATGGAATTCTTCGTCCATCTCCGTAATGCTTTACTCATGCCTTTCACAACAGTAACAATTACACTCACTTATCGCATGCATTTTCACTACGTGACTCAAACCTTTTACACAAATCTTCACTTTTATTACCATCCCTTTTCTTAGGATGTTTTGCACATTGGACTACAATTATCCACTTATCTCTGAACACTTTAAGGTAACCGTGCAGTGTGAAACTGGAAAATAATACAGAACGTTACAAATATCTCAATATTTCGGAACACTTTCAAGTTAGTATTTTAGCCTATTTTCATTTATGAAAATATAGGCTTATGAGATCACCTTTTGTCCGTGTGTCTGTGTGTGCGTGTGTGATTCGTGTGTATGTGTGTCCTCCCTAATAACTTCTAAACGACTGGAGCGATATCAGTGGAACTCGGTAACGCCATAGCACTATGTCGGCCGACCCCGACCGTGCCCTTCAAATTTTATTATGTCTCACCAATCCAATATGGCGACTGTGCGAAATATTTCACCAGCATTCAATATCTACGAAACTATCACCGATATCACCCTAAAATTTTGTACGGTGATATAGGAAACTATTAGAAGTTCACCTATGTGACGTTTGAAAATCTGGTAACTACAATACCAACATGGCGGCCAAGCGAATTCGCGACATTTAAATAGACGTTTCTCGCGATTTAACCATCCAAAACAATGAAAGTTGATACAGTATATGTTTATAAGCCTACACATTGTAATGCACCGACATCTAACTTCGTGCAATTGTTTACATAACCTCAAGATGGCGGCTGTGCGAAATATTTCACCGGCATTCTATATCTCTGAAACTATTAGCGGTATCACCCTGAAATTTTGTACGGGATAAAGAGCACTACTGGAAGTTCATCTATGAGACTTTCAAAAACCGGTTAACTACAAAACGAACATGGCGGCCAAGCGAATTTGAATGTTTTAATAGACTTTTCTCGCGATTTAATGATCAAAACGGAATTAAACTTCGTACAGCAAATGTTTATACACATTGTAATGCACTGGTATCTAATTTACTTCAATTGTTTACGTAACCTCAAGATGGCGGTTGTGCGAATTTCTAAAATTAAGTTTTTATTTCTAGTGTTATAATCATGCGATCGAAATCAACATTTGCATAATGAACGTATACAATAATCATTATCTAATAGTGCATAACTCTATGGCCTACATATATATAATCCAACATGGCGACCATCCAAAATATTTAGGCGGTACTCAATATCTACGAATATATTACAGCAATCAAACTGACAATTTGTATGTTGATAGAGGCAATTAATATTAGTAGGATATATGAAAATAGGCTGTTTAGTTCTTCACGGAACTACTTGTTAAATATGTGTCAATTACTTAAGATAGACATATGGGTATACACAGTAATGTACATTGATCAGAGTCGAACAGTATTGTCATACTGGCACTAATAATGCACAGTGTTTTTTATTGCAACTAATGCCTATATTGATGTACCTATTCTCGGAAACTAATAGTTATGTGTGAATATAACTTTACACAGATATACTATTTACCTTGTTCTATTATGATGACTAGAATCTTAACTCTAAATGAAACAAGTTCTTAAGTATTAGTTTTTGAAATTTGTAAAACAAATGTTTCATTTTTCATGAAAATTTGGTGCTATTTAATACAGTTTCTCAGAAACTACTGGATCAATTTGAATAATCCTAGTCATCAGTACTCAATGACATAGTTATACTGTGTACACAAAATATCGGCTAGATAGTCCTACCCAGTTTTGAGAAAAAGGTACATATGTTTCAAAAAATATATTGTTTGAGAAAATCTCAATGAACATTATGACAGAGTCTGGAGTCTAACATCAGTACATCCCAGGAGAATAATCATCCTGGGATTCATCCCATCCCGTTGTATTCATCCTGTTGAGTCTCATCCTGGTTGTTAATTCCATTTGCATGGCCTCAGCAGCTCTATCAGCATAATAAAAACGCTGGACTTCAAAGACTCTAGACAGGTTTTCCCAATTCTCACACCCATTTCCTTTAATACATGATTCCTTGGAATAACACCATCATTAAATGTAAGTACTGCCTCTATTACCCCTATTTTAAAGGTCTCAAAATCTTGGTAGACACACCTTTCCTACACATACATCCGTCACAACTGAAAAACTATCACTCATTTTACAAATTGTACACAATGTATTTGTCTGTATAAATTGTGACAAATTGTATGCCTATAATTAAATTGCCAGCATTAGAATGTGATATAAATTCATCACTATCCATATCATGAAATTTATCTTTAGAAAGTTTTCTTTTGGATGCACTTGATGGCTGTGAACTATTTTCAGGAATACCACATGGAGAAGTTGGGTTAGAATCAACACTACAAAGTGACTGCAACAATGAATCACTGTTCACTGTTTTTATTATATTTACAGCATGTCTATTGCCAAAGAATGTACGATTCTTACACACTTTCTGACTTCTACCCATGTAAAAAAATTGCAGGGAAAGTAACTGAACAAACAAACAAACAATAATATCAACAAACTAAACCTGCATGGAAACAAAGGAAAGAACAAAACCAGTGTCAGAATAGCCAACGTACTGTTGAACCTAAACTTTGCCAAGCATAAATCAAATTTACCTAGGTGAAAAAATGAGATTATAATGAGTAAGAAAGTATTGATGTGAAAGTGGGTGTGGCACATTCAGAGAAATAGCTATGCAGTACTTATTTAAAAATTCATTTTCAAGGCTTAAATGTAAACAATTCACAATAAATTATACATCAAATTATTTTTAAAAGAACGAAGAATTTTATTACGTTGAAAACTAGAAATGCATTTTTTAAAATCAAATTACACTGCACGGTTACACACTACTTAAATTATTTACATAAAATAACACTATGGCATGAAACAATGCCTCCCTTCACATTCATTTAAACCCATATGTTTATAATGTCCTATCTTTGGCACACGTGTAAAATTCTAATGACGTCACCTCCTGGAATGCAGGTATTTTCATCCCTATTCCTTTTCCTAACGTCCTATTCGTATAAATGGCAGTCTCTAATTTTTGATCCGACAATTTCCTACCTGTATAATGTCTCTTTCCTCTTGGCTACTCAAGTAATCAATGTTTTTCACTATCGATCTGCACGTAGCTTCACTCGTTCCGGCTGATATGATACTCAATGTTTTTCTACTTGTGCGTAGTTTCACTCATTCTATTGTTCATGTCAACACGACGGATACTTCCCTTCAATGGCAGTGGTTATTCCGTGAAGACCTTAGTATCGTCTAACTTAATTTTTGTCGATCGTATTTAGACTTATTACAATCACGTTCGTGCCGTGGTTGTTGCTTGAAAATTCCGTATTTGATTTCTACTATTTATATCGGAGACTTATAGTAGACCGAATCTTAACTGAATCCTGACAGAATCTGAACTCGCGGTTGACCCTCCCAGGATCCAGGAACTTATCGTACTCTGCACTAGCGTGGTCTCGAACTTGTAACGTAACCCTCTCCGGGGTCCAAGAATGACTGTATGACGTGATCCCCACCGGGATCTGGATACTAGTAACTTTTGTGTAGACCTCTCTGGGTCTCGAACTTGGTGCTGCCTCTTATTACCGTGGCTTACCCTCTCTGGGATCCAGAAACTATGACGCCTATATTGGTCGACTGGCTATGACGTGTAACCCTCTCCAGGGTTCAAGATCAACTGTAAACTTAGCTAACAGCGGACTGACGTGGACTCGAACTAGCGAGGCTTACCCCCTCTGGGGTCCATGATCAACTGTGCGTGGCCCTCTCGGGGTCCTAACTATGACTGACTTCCAATCGGCTTTTTCCGCCTTATACTTCTTCTGACTAGAAATTTAGTTCTTTTAGTGCTTTTGAAACTTAATTTCTGTTTCCGTGGTCATATCGTATTTTAAAATTTACCTTCATGCGCAGGAAGTTCTGCAGGTTTCGAAAATCCTTCGCGGAGCCAAATTCATTAGTTCACTTATTTTCTATAAATTCTCAAAAGTGATAGTGGCATGACGCGGGCGGTAATAAACTCGTACCATCAGCATGTATCCTTACGCATGACTGTAATTAGCCGTGCTCCTCCGCGTTCATCAGAAATATCTTATTATTAGATAATTTTACAATTTCTAAAATCATCATTTCGATTTTCCTCCACTTTGCCGGCTTTCTTATTTATTAAGTTTGCATAGTTCTCGAAATATTATCAATTTTCATGCATTTAAGCTCCGCCTTTGGCTGACATCGTTGCGTTTTCTCTTAATTCAGCACTCATGCGGGGATTTCCCTTCGTGCAACCACATAACATACCTTGAAATGAGTCCGCGTCTAATCGCGACTTTAATTGATTCTGACCTCATCTTGCTGTGCTGTGTTATCTCTGATTTCATTCCACGAGAATGCTTTGCTGTCATATGACCTCATCGGTATGATCTCAACTATCATAATTTTATTTAATTACCTTCTTAATTCCTTTCCGTAATATCCCTTATCTTAATTATTATTTTCAATTTCGTTGGCAGATTATATCATATGTATGCATCCCAGTTCCCTTTTCCATCTGACTCTAATTTAGAATACTTTTGGTTTCAGGCTGGAGGTTTACTGCATTCACATATGATTATGGGTTCGACTCTCTTGTGCCAAATGCCAAAAGAGCACAATACATAGCCTTAAGTTCAGTACGTAGGGCTGCCTACCGTAATAGGAGCTTCATAATGTGTGACACAGACAATCAGACATACAGCTCAGTAAGTAAATTGGGCTGCCTACCGTAATAGGAGCTTCATATGGTGTGACGCAGACATACAGCTCAGAAAGTTGGGCTGCCTACCGTAATAGGAGCTTCGCAAAGGCAAACGTACAGTCTAAATTCATGATCTATCAGCAGCTTTAGGTACGTAGATAAAACGGAAAATTTAGTCACTCGAATCTTTTACCTTGAACTCGATTGCTATACTGCACACCTAAAGCAGTAAAGTTGTCAACTTATCAGGGGTTAAGACATCACTTGTGCTTTTCAGAAGCTCCTATTACTTTAGATGTATGTTACTAGCTCATCGTACACAACGTTGATGGTGTATGCTAGTTAGTTGATGTTGTTTACGGGGCAGAAAAACGAGGTCATCTTCCCCCAAATGGTTTTCGTTGTAGGGGTGACAAAACGTAGCGCTTGGGTACCTGGAGACAGCTTAACCTTGGCTAGTCTATCGGAACTTGTTTCGCCAACACTCGATTGACTTCGTAATTCCCACCCTGCATATTGTTCCGATGCCGGCCCCGTGGTGTTGGGGTAGCGCGCCTGCCTCTCACCCGGAGACCCCGGGTTCGATCCCCGGCTCCGTCAAGGATTTTAAAACTGACGTGAGGGTTGGGACGGGGTGCATTCAGCCCCGTGAGGACAATTGAGTAACTGTCCGACAGTGAGACAGCGCCCCGATCACGAAAACCAAGATTAACGGTCGAGGGGACGCGACGCGCTGATCACGCGTCACCCCAATATCTGCAGGCCAAATGGCTGGGCAGTGGTCGCTTGGTCGGCCTTAGCCCGTCATGGGCTGTATAGTGCCAGCGGTTGACTTTGTTGGTGACGTTGATTTGATTGGTTTTAAGTACCGAATGGATGAACCGTTCATTTAACAACAATTAACATTAAATATACAGTATTTGAGAGAGTTAAACTGTCAGTGAGGATGCAAGTATTAGATGAACTCGCTGTTCCACCCCATAAAACAACAATGGACTTACGATAAATGATAACACACACCTGTCCCCGAGTTGATGATGACATGCCATCACGACCTTGGTTTCAAGACCAACCGCCATTATCTCAGACCTAATTAACGGCAGTCATTTACACCTATAATTATTATCTTCATTTTAATTGTGGACAACTAAAGCCCTGATGAGGCTGCAGGTTGAACATGGGAGATATCAATTGAAGTGATGGAAGCCATTTTGCAGTGTTTCCAAGTTCCATTACAGAAATATTTTCAGTCGGTCAACACAAATTGTTCCGAATTGCATTAGGCGGGAAAGTAAGTACTTATTTGCCCTAATATAAAATAAATAAGATATTATCACAATACAACACGATTTTATGTACAAAATGGTACTTCATTGGACGACATGACTCGATCGTTAAGCGGTCATCATCAGATCCTCTCTACTTAGGCTTAGTTAACGCTTTAAAGGGTAGATTAGTAGTGTGTTTTGGACAGTTCTATATCCACCGCCACCGCTCCACCGCTGGAGTACTAAAATGGCAATATCTCGCGAACCAATTAGGCTAGAGACTTGTACGAGGTGTCATTGAACTCGCGCTAATACCCCTTTCCATTGGATAACATATTTCCACCCCAAAAATAAAACACCCCTACTATGGGGTGAAAATTGTAATTTTTTAGAGATTCTCTCTTTCCAATTGCAACATGTGAGAGTTTGAATGCCGATATGGAATTAAACGTTGTTCTACATAAAGTGCATCTGTTCGGTGGAAAGCCACTATGAATTAACATGCTTGTTTTCCGTTTTTTTCACACATGTCCACTCATAGCTTTTGTAAGAGGGCGGGCTTTTTAAAGATGGTGGCTGTAGTGCAACCTAACCTAACCCAACCCACGAGGGGTGATCAAAACGTTTTCCAAGTGGTGCTTGTCGATAGGCAAACTGATAAACAAAGAGGGGCATGTTAGACCTTGAGGCGAGAGCCCCTGTTATTGTTGATGAGCCCCTGTGGTCGGGCCTCTGTTGATGGGTTATTGTTGACAGGTCATTGTTGGCGGGTCATTTTTGACAGGTCATTGTTGACAGGTCCTTGTTGACAAATCACTGATGACAGGTCATTGTCCTTGTGGACGAGTCCTTGTGGACAAGTCCTTGTTGACAGGTCATTGTTGACAGGTCATTGTTGACGGGTCCTTGTTGACGGGTCATTGTTGACGAGTCCCTGTGGACGGGTCATTGTTGACGAGTCCTTGTGGGCAGGTCCTTGTGGATGAGCCCCTTTGGACTGGTCCCTTTGGACTGGTCCCTAATGATATGATGAAATTAAACGTTGTTCCACATGAAACGCATGTGAAGAGCCGATTGCTACTATGAATTAACATGTTTGTTTTCTGTTTTTACGCATGCGCACTTGGGGTTTTCGTAAGAGGGCGGATTTTTTAAATAATGATTTATAGATGAGTTATTTTAAAAAAGTTACCAAAAGATCCAAAACTAATAGGTCATTGGCTTTTTAATATCTCATGAACCAATAAAGCTAGGGACTTGTATGAGGGGTCGTTGGACTTGGTATGACGCCCCGTTTTTCAATGTATTTTTGATTTTTGACAAAAGGGCCTAAGTACACTTTTGTTAATATCTCGTGAACCAATAAGACTAGGGACTTGTATGAGGGGTCGTAGCACATGGGATGACATTCCCTTTTTAAATGTATTTTTTGAAATTTTGACAAGGGGCCTAACTACACTTTTGTTGATATTTCCTGAACCCATGATGGGATTTTGACCTGTGAGGTGTCGTTGGACTTGGGCAGACACTCTCTTTTTGAATGTATTTTTGACATTTTAACAAAGGACCTAACTACACTTTTGTTAATATCTCGCGAACCAATAAGGCTAGGGACTTGTATGTGGGGTCCTAGCACTCGGGGTGACGCTCTGTTTTTAAATATATATTTAATGTTTGTCAAAAGGGCCTAACTGCACTGTTGTTAATATCTCTATAACTAATAATGGGAGAGAGTCAAGTGAGGTGTTATAATACTTAGGATGGCCAACCCTTTCCCATGACCAACGAATTTACCCCAAATATTCAAAACAACAGGGTCATTGACCTGCGATTATATAAACTAATCATCGGATATCAACATGTGAGGTGTCATAGGACTTATAATTGTCAACCCTTTACCATGGCCAATGAATATACCTAAAATATCCAAAATATTAAGGTCATTGACCTGAGATTTTATAAATTAATAATTGGATACGGACATGTGAGATCTTTACCGTGAGTGATGAAACATAGCTAGGTAGAGAAAGAACTAGTGTAGGCTACATGTATGGTGACTGACAAGTCTTTCACTATTGGAACTTGTTTTCAGATCAGACTGTAGTACAGAGAGAGTATAGGTTGCAGGCATGGGTTAATAAATGACAAACGGTGTATACAAAATCGGATTTATTGATTCAAGAATTAAGAGTAGAATATCTTTAATTGATTGGTTAAAGAGGATAGCTAATGAAGCAAAATGGTGACTACATTGAACTAAACTGAATCAAACCCAACCAAACCGAACCAAACCTAATCCAAAACAAGCCAAGGGTTTAAGTGTAAAACATGTGGGTGGATGTGGTCATTGGTAATGTCAAAAAGGAAAGGGATAACGCTCTACCTATAGAGGGTAAGGTAAAGCTAGTGCATGGTGCTAATGCACACACCCAAGTCCATGAACCTCACACAACTATCCTATGCAGTTTTTATGGGTTGACTGTTAAAACTTGCTCAGTGGTTACTGGGACAAGATGGTCGCTACACACAACAAGCTTTAAATATCTGAGGCTAATAATCTATACACACACTCACACACACTTGTTCTAAACTAAACTGTCTTGCTGGCAGAGCTCACACAGTAGGCAAATGACAGAAATGCTTGGCTAACAGAAATACAATCATTTTCGGTTGTCTAATGTTACCAGCTAAACATTACGTGCTATAGTGGTGAGCACATGTGCCTCTTTCAATGGAGATCTTAACTCGATTTCTAGCTCTAAGGCCTAGAACGAATCAAACTAAGAAAAAAGGGTATGGTGACGCAGTGGTTAAACTGTTAGCCTTTCACTAAGGTAGACTAGGGTTTGATTTTAGGTTAATATGCATGTCATAAACAAACAAATAAAAGCAGAGATAATGTTTAAAACTGATTACACTTGTCTCTTTACAAATTATTACTTAGATTACAAATACAAACGTGGACTGGGTTTGACATACACTCAATGCTTCCTATCACATACTAGACTGTAAGAAAGCCAAACAAGAAAAAGGCGTAGGTATAGCAGTGGTAAAATCGTTATGTGTAGAGAAATACCTAACGTTTTTATGAACTGGCAAAGGTATGTCGCATAAACAGTGCAGGATACAATCCAGCAACCATAATTTTTATCTTGTGGACAAGAGAAAACATATATATAGAGAGAGATATATAGAAAGCTTGTGTATGTGTGGGTAGCATTGGTTGTTTGACCAGAGAAAATACGGTGAGGTAGGGTGGGGAGAGGGAGAATTAGCACTTGTATATGAATGGAAAATAGATTTTTTTCAATCGTTTTGTTTTTCAAATGCAGTGGTTGATAGTCGTTATTTTGTAAAACATTCTTACTTGCAGTAGTATAAGCCTCTATGGTTCCGCTAACACATAGATAGACTGTATTATTGCCATGGTCAAGCACTCACATTAAGATTATTTACAAAATCATAAAATGAAAAATAAAAAATCATGTTTTGGAAATATCGTTTTTCAACATACACAAAATAAATATATAAAAAATTTGTAAACAGCAAAAATGGAAAATCCATGTTTCCATATAGACAACATTTAAAAACCTTAAACGGACATTTAAGAAAATATATGCAAATGGGAAATTGACAAATGTGTAGATATGAAAATGGAAAAATCCATGTTTCCATATCATGAAATTGAAAAACATCAAACTGTCATTTTAAAAAATGCAAAATGGAAAATTGACAATTTGCAATGTGTGAAATCTGAAATTGAACAAATGGTTATCATTAATTAAAAAAAAAAGAACATGGTGCTCTATGGTTGAGGTGTGAATCAAACCCTCTCTACTTATTTGGACCAACCGAGACTGAGTAGACTAGTTTTAGTTGTCATACCACTTTTAAACGTTTGTGTTAAATCTAGGAATTGAACCCAAGAGCTTGTAGGGGAGATCCAAAGTTATAATATGTTAAACAGATTGACTTGAATGTAGGGTGTGGTAGCTATATAGAGATGAGACGTTTCTCTCCGGGCAGGGAGGCATGGAGATCTGCATCAAACCAGTCAAAAGACTGACGACTCAAACAACAACTTGTAGAGCTCACCAAAATAATGTTGTGTAACGGTAAATGTAAGTCAACGAACAGTAATGCATTACTAAAACCCATGACACGATACCTAAGAGCTTTTCTAAAATTATTTTAAAACGCCTTTAACCCTATATTAAACACCCAGTTCACAAGACTCATAACTGCAATGTTATGGTCAAACAAAACAAAATCTATATTTCAAAACAAACAAGTGGTTTAGTCAATGTATACTGGAAAAAGTTTTATAAACACTCAAGTCCACAAAAATAATTAAATTAGTAACTGTCAGGTTGACCGAGGGGTTATGGTGTTTGACTTAAGTTCAAATTTTCTGCACAAGAAAGCAAGGGTTCGAATCCCTTACCTGATATAACTATTGCCTCAACATGGCTGGACCACACTGTATTATTGTGTACTCGGTACACAAACCATAGATAGAGTGTATTGTTTAAGGTCACTCTCTTTGCGAACATAGTCAGAGACTGTTGATGGTTAACAATTGCATTAATAGTGGGACATAGGGATAGCAATTAAGAACAAGTAGTTCCGTGAAGAACTATACAGCCTATTTTCATATATCCTACTCATATTAATTGCCACTATCAAAATACAAAATTTCAGTTTAATTGCTGTAACAGATTCGTAGATATTGAGAACCGTCTAAATATTTAAGATTGTCGCCAGGTTGGATTTTTATTTTTGTACTATTGCATTAAGATTATTGTGTTCGTGTAGTATTCAAACTTCAATCGCACGATTAGAACACAAGAAGTAAAAACGAGATTTTAAAATTACGCACAGCAGCCATCTTGTGATTATGCAAACAATTGAAATAAATTAGATGCCAGTGGATCAACATTTGTATAAGCATTTAACGTGCAACGTTTCACGGCACTCAGATAGTTAATTCGCGAGAAACGTCCATTTAAATATTTATACTTCGCGTGGCCGCCATGTTGGATTTGTGCTCACCAGGTTACTGAAGTCCTATAGGTGAACATATGTTCATAGTCTCTATGAACATAAAAAAATTAGTTTGGTTGCTGTAAAAGATTCATAGATATTGAGAACCGTCTAAATATTTCGGATGCTCGCCATTTAAGATTGTTATATGTATAGGCCATAGAGTTAAGTACCATTCAAGGACAATTATTGCCTAGGTTCATTATTCAAACTTTCACTTCGATCGCATGATTACGACACAAGAAATAAAAACTTAATTTTAAAATTTCGCACAGCCGCCATCTTGAGGTTATGTAAACAATTGAATTAAATTAGATGGCAGTGCATTACAATCTGCAAAATCATTTACAGTACCACATTTCACTGCGCTCAGAGAGTTAAATCACGAGAAAAGTCTATTAAAATATTTCAAATTCGCTTGATCGCCATGTTCGTTTTGTACTTTACAGGTTTATGAACGTTACATAGATAAACTTGTATCAGTACCCTTTATCACCGTACAAAATTTCAGGGTGATATCTGTAATAGTTTCGGAGATATAGAATGTCAGTGAAATATTTCGCACTGCCGCCATTTTGAGGTTATGTAAACAATTGAACTAAATTAGACTCCAGTGCTTTACAATGTGTATAAACATTTGCTGCACCAAGTTTCATTACATTTGGATTGTTAAATCGCGAGAAAAGTCTATTTAAAAGTCTCAACTTCGCTTGACCACCATGTGGGTCTTGTAGTCACCAGGTTTTTGAAAGTCCCATAGGTGAACTCTTAGTAGTGCCCTTTATCACCGTACACAATTCCAGGGCGATATCGGTAATAGTTTCGGGGATATTGAATGCTAGTGAAATAATTCGCACAGCCGCCATGTTGGATTGGTGAGACGTAACAAAATTTGAAGGGCACGGTCGAGGTCGCCGGGAATAGTGCTATGAACTTACCGAGTTTCATTGAAATCGCTCCGGCCGTTTAGATTTTATTAGGGGGACACACACACACACCTCACACACACACACACGCACACACACACACACGGACAAAAGGTGATCTCATAAGCCTATTTTTTCAAAATTGAAAATAGGCTAATAGGAAAAACAGACAATACCCATACACTATTTTTATTTATTTAATGTAAGTACTTATACAATAGTTATATACAAACTACAACTCTCTTTTGTCTATTACTATCTAGTCCTTTTCGATCCACTTGCATATGAAGGGCAGATGACTTTGTAGTTCAGCCCCTTAAAACAATAACAACACTACTTCTTGCATAGTCTGTGATGTTGATGATTCTTGAGGCGTGGAAGATGGATACAACATAGCTTTTACAACAGGGGTTAAACGTTGCTCAACAAACAATGCACTATTTTGAGTAGCAACATCTTTCTCTTGTACTAACTTTTTAACATTCTGATGATTTTTTGTCAACACCATCAGTGTTTTGTCTGGAGCACTACATTGATGATCACTCACACTTAAAACCACACCATTTCTACTTTTCATTTTGCCTCGACATTTTGTTGACCTCTGTTTTGAGCATCGCCAGAATAGTATTCCTTTTACATTTTGTCGTCTATAGTTATAAGAGTAGCCTTTATAGAGTACACGTTTTTTACCTCGGTTAGTTGTAGTAAGTTCCATAGTAGTAACTAACCTGTTAGTATGATTTGCACACTACAAAGGTTATCTCTGTTCTGGTAATAGAATTATTTAGCGTTGGCTTTTATATTTAATATGTACAGTTTAAAGTGATAGAAAAGTGGTAGAAACGTGGTAGCAAAGTGGTAGACAAGTTGTAGACAGTTGGTAACATAGTGGTAGAAAAGTGGTAGCAAAGTGGTAGCAAAGTGGTAGAAAAGTGGTAGAAAAGTGGAAGAAAAGTAATAGAAAAGTGGTAGCAAAGTGGTAAAAAAGTGGTAGCAAACTAGAAAAGTGGTAGCAAAGTGGTAGCAAAGTGGTAGAAAATATTACATGAATTGTTAAGAAATAGTTTAAGCGGTTACATGGATTCATTACACTATAATTTTAGCATCACGAAGCTCATTTTCTATAACCAAAAGTTCTTCCTCATATTTAGTATGACCAGCCTGTTTACAGGTATGCAAGTACTGAAGCCGCTGGATTAGCTTATTGGGATTGTTCCAGTAAACAAATTTAACAAATGATTTTTTTGGGTGTAAACCATTATCATCATCATCATCATCATCATTATTATTATCATCATAATCATCATCATCATCATGGTTATCATCATCAATATAATTATCATCAATATAAACATCATCACTATTACTATCTAATCCTTTTTGTTCATCTTGCAATGCAACAACCTTTGGCATAGTTTGTGTTGTCTTTGATAGTGTTAGAGGTTTCGTAGACGTTAACGACTGTCCTAACATGTCTTTTTCAGGAGATAATAAATGCTCTTTAACAAACAAAGCACTATCTTGAGCCACACTATTCTTTTCTTGGTCTTGCTTTTTTTACCTTGGTTCAATTATTTTGTCCATTTAAATGAGTATTATTTTGAGATTTACAATGATGATCGATTGAAATAAGTATGTTGGAGCCTTTTGTTTTAATCATTCCTCGACACTTTTTAGATCGTTGTTTCGAACAGCACCAAATAACTGTTCCATTTTTATTAGCTCTTTTTACAATATATGCATATCCTTTATAGTAAGCACATGGCTTACCATAGCTAGTCGTTGATACTTCCATGTCAACTGTTAAGCATTAACTAATCTCTAGTAAAGTTAACTCGATAATAAAAATGATAGTTTGTAGTATGTGCAGTTTAAAGTAAGAGCAAAAGTGAGAGTCAAATGGTAGAAAAGTGTTAGCAAAGTGGTGGAAGAGTGGTAGCAGTTTATAGTAGTCATGATCTTTTTTTACCAGAATGTGATTTGAGTAAATGTAATTTCTAAACCTTAGCAGTGAGTAGTCAGTTAGTCTTGGTTCAGACAAGCGAAAACAGTTCTCCAATGAATCAGAGATCAAGATTTTCATTATGAAACAGTTGTGTAACCAATTAGGTATCGGTACTTGATAGCTTCACACATGAACAAAAATTCCAACATATCTGACATGAATTACATGATTTGAAAGTTGACAAAGAATATCCAATCAACCATTGTAGTTACAATGTCAAACACAAAGACAAAATCAGCATGAACTTTTAAGTTACAGGAAAATTCTATGAAATAGACTATGCAGGAAATTTGGAATTACACATCAGAAGTTTGCAACACCAACCTTCTAGCCTATATAAATTATCGACATGGAAAGTGTGCACTGCCCCTAACATTAAACCAATTTATCAATAACACAAGTCAACAATCAAAACATTTTGTGTTGAGTCTATCATTTAATGCATATATTCTGTCTACATTGAACAGTAACAAAAACGCCATTCATAATTAATTAAGTTTGCTTTAATTCTTTATGTAATGATAAATATATATTTAAAGTTTTGGCTGACTGTTCAGGGTGAATCGGCTTTGAACACATAAGAGAGGGAATATTTTAAGACTTAACCTCAGCTCACCTAACATAACCTAAATTTACCTAACCTAACCTTGTCATATAGGTAAGAAACGGGTCAAGCTATGCTTTCGACTACCGAGTTTCAGCTACTTTTCAAGGTTACTCTCCCGAACATTGCCGGAGACTGCTGATAAACACCTATGTTCCCACGGCGGCGGCGCGCAACAACTTACATGACGCGCTTCCCCCTTTTCATTGAAGATGGCGGCCGTAGCTTAACCAAACCTAGCCTAACCTAACCTAACTTACAAGGTGAGTTCAAAAAGTTTCAAAATGGCGGTCGTAGCTTAACTCAACCTATAGGTAGAGCGTTATCCCTTTCCTTTTTGACATTACCAATGACCACATCCACCCACATGTTTTACACTTAAACCCTTGGCTTGTTTTCGATTAGGTTTGGTTCGGTTTGGTTGGGTTTGATTCAGTTTAATTCAATGTAGTCACCATTTTGTTTCATTAGCTATCCTCTTTAACCAATCAATTAAAGATATTCTACTCTTAATTCTTGAATCAATAAATCCGATTTTGTATACACCGTTTGTCATTTATTAACCCATGCCTGCAACCTATACTCTCTCTGTACTACAGTCTGATCTGAAAACAAGTTCCAATAGTGAAAGACTTGTCAGTCACCATACATGTAGCCTACATTAGTTCTTTCTCTACCTAGCTATGTTTCATCACTCACGGTATAGATCTCACATGCCCGTATCCAATTATTAATTTATAAAATCTCAGGTCAATGACTTTAATATTTTGGATATTTTAGGTATATTCATTGGCCATGGGAAAGGGTTGACCATTATAAGTCCTATGACACCTCACATGTTGATATCCGATGATTAGTTTATATAATCTCAGGTCAATGACCCTGTTGTTTTGAATATTTGGGGTAAATTCGTTGGTCATGGGAAAGGGTTGGCCATCCTAAGTATTATAACACCTCACTTGACTCTCTCCCATTATTAGTTATCGAGATATTAACAACAGTGCAGTTAGGCCCTTTTGACAAACATTAAATATATATTTAACAAGTAGTTCCGTGAAGAACTATACAGCCTATTTTCATGTATCCTACTTATGTTAATTGCCACTATCAACATACACAATTTCAGTTTGATTGCTGTAATAGATTCGTAGATATTGAGAACCGACAAAATATTTCGGATGGTCGCCATGTTGGATTTTATGTATATAGTTCCTAGAGTTATGTACTGTTACATGCAGATTATTGTGAACGTGTAGTATTCAAACTTCAATCGCATAATTAGGACACAAGAAAAAAACAAGGAGATTTAAAAATATTTCACAGCTGCCATCTTGAGGTTATGGAAACAATTGAAATAAATTAGATGCCAGTGGATTAACATCCGTATAAGGATTTACTGTACCAAGTTTCACTGCACGCGGATGGTTAAATTGCGAGAAACGTCCATGTGAATATTTATAATTCGCGTCGCCGCCATGTTGGATTTGTGATCACCAGGTTATTTAGTCCTATAGGTGAACTTAAGTTCATAGCCCCTATGAACATTAAAAAATGCAGTTTGATTGCTAAAATAGATTCGTAGATATTCAGTATCGTCTAAATATTTCGGATGGTCGCCATGTTGGATTGTTAACTGTATAGGCCATAGAGTCATGTACCATTAAAGGAAAATTATTGCGTAGGTTCATTATTCAAACTTTCACTTCGATCGCATGACTACATCACAAGAAATAAAAAACTTAATTTTAAAATTCGCACTGCCGCCATCTTGAGGTTATGTAAACGATTGAACTAAATTAGATACCAGTGGATTACAATGTGTATAAATATTTCCTGTACCAGGTTTCAGTGCGCTTGGAACATTAAATCGCGAGAAAGGTCTATTTAAATTATTCAAATTCGCTTGGCCGCCATGTTCGTTTTGTAGTTAACCGGTTTTTGAAGGTCTTATAGATGGATTTCCAGTAGTGCCCTTTATCTTCGTACAAAATTTTAGGGAGATACCGCTAATAGTTTCAGAGATATAGAATGCCGGTGAATTATTTCGCACATCCGCCATCTTGTGATTATGTAAACAATTGAACGAAGTTAGATGTCGGTGCATTACAATGTATATAAACGTATACTGTACCAAGTTTCATTGCGTTTGGTTGGTCAAATCGCGAGAAACGTCTATTTAAAAGTCGCAAATTCGCTTGGCCGCCATGTTGGTTTTGTAGTTACCAGGTTTTCAAATGTCACATAAGTGAACTTATAGTAGTTCCCTCTATCACCATAGAAAATGTCAGGGTAATATCGGTAATAGTTTCGGAGATATTGAATGCTGGTGAAATATTTCGCACAGCCGCCATGTTGGATTGGTGAGTCGTAACAAAATTTGAAGGGCACGGTCGAGGTCGCCGGGATTAGTGCTATGAACTTTCCGAGTTTCATTGAAATCGCTCCTGCCGTTTAGATTTTATTAGGGGGGGACACACACACGAATCACACACACACACACACACACACGCACACACACACGGACAAAAGGTGATCTCATAAGCTTATTTTTTCAAAATTGAAAATAGGCTAAAAACAGAGCGTCACCCCGAGTGCTAGGACCCCACATACAAGTCCCTAGCCTTATTGGTTCGCGAGATATTAACAAAAGTGTAGTTAGGTCCTTTGTTAAAATGTCAAAAATACATTCAAAAAGAGAGTGTCTGCCCAAGTCCAACGACACCTCACAGGTCAAAATCCCATCATGGGTTCAGGAAATATCAACAAAAGTGTAGTTAGGCCCCTTGTCAAAATTTCAAAAAATACATTTAAAAAGGGAATGTCATCCCATGTGCTACGACCCCTCATACAAGTCCCTAGTCTTATTGGTTCACGAGATATTAACAAAAGTGTACTTAGGCCCTTTTGTCAAAAATCAAAAATACATTGAAAAACGGGGCGTCATACCAAGTCCAACGACCCCTCATACAAGTCCCTAGCTTTATTGGTTCATGAGATATTAAAAAGCCAATGACCTATTAGTTTTGGATCTTTTGGTAACTTTTTTTAAATAACTCATCTATAAATCATTATTTAAAAAGTCCGCCCTCTTACGAAAACCCCAAGTGCGCATGCGTAAAAACAGAAAACAAACATGTTAATTCATAGTAGCAATCGGCTCTTCACATGCGTTTCATGTGGAACAACGTTTAATTTCATCATATCATTAGGGACCAGTCCAAAGGGACCAGTCCAAAGGGGCTCATCCACAAGGACCTGCCCACAAGGACTCGTCAACAATGACCCGTCCACAGGGACTCGTCAACAATGACCCGTCAACAAGGACCCGTCAACAATGACCTGTCAACAATGACCTGTCAACAAGGACTTGTCCACAAGGACTCGTCCACAAGGACAATGACCTGTCATCAATGACTTGTCAACAAGGACCTGTCAACAATGACCTGTCAAAAAGACCCGCCAACAATGACCTGACAACAATAACCCATCAACAGGGGCCCGACCACAGGGGCTCATCAACAATAACGGGGGCTCTCGCCTCAATGTCCAACATGCCCCTCTTTGTTTATCAGTTTGCCTATCGACAAGCACCACTTGGAAAACGTTTTGATCACCCCTCGTGGGTTGGGTTAGGTTAGGTTACACTACAGCCACCATCTTTAAAAAGACCGCCCTCTTACAAAAGCTATGAGTGGACATGTGTGTAAAAAACGGAAAACAAGCATGTTAATTGATAGTGGCTTTCCACCGAACACATGCACTTTATGTAGAACAACGTTTAATTCCATATCGGCATTCAAACTCTCACATGTTGCAATTGGAAAGAGAGATTCTCTAAAAAATTACAATTTTCACCCCATAGTAGGGGTAGGTTTTATTTTTGGGGTAGAAATATGTTATCCAATGGAAAGGGGGTGTTATCCCGAATTCAATGACACCTCGTACAAGTCTCTAGCCTAATTGGTTCGCGAGATATTGCCATTTTAGTATTCCAGCGGTGGAGCAGTGGCCTTGGATATAAAACTGTCCAAAACACACTACTTAGATTATTATTGAGGATACGGTATTTTACTTGTATATGAAAATCCGCAGCCTGCTTCTAGTCGACCGACCGGGTCAGGGAATGGAATGAATGAAGCCCCTATCTAGCGGCGAGGATATGAACTCTGCCGGCTGCCAAAGCCTGTCGCACTCTGGGACAATGATCAAATGAATGCCAGACGAAATAAAATGATAGTGATTAGTGTTGCTGGAATGAAATTGTGACAGGAAAAACCGGAGTACTCGGAGAAAAACCTGTCTGCCTCCGCTTTGTCCAACGCAAATCTCACATGGAGTGACCGGGATTTGAACCACGGACCCAGCGGTGAGAGGCCAGCGTGCTGCCGCCTAATTATTTTAACCTAATGTTTATGATTATTATTATCATTATTGTTTTTTGCATTTGAATGTCATGTTTGTTTTTCTATTATTTTTATTATTTCAATATTAAGATCATAAAATTATTAAAAGTGCAAATTTTATATGCATATATATTTATGAATCTAATTTTTATTATATTTTATTCTTCAATTTTCAGTTTTATTTTCTTATTTTAAAAAAAATTATCAACCACCTTAGGTCAATGAGATGAAGAAATATTATTGTACTGGGTTTCAGAAGTTCGGTGAAATGTGGCTGAAAGATACAACCTTCTGCATCATTGGCAATATACATTGGGGCAGATAACCGCGCTGTTACGCTCCTTACAACAACAATAACTAACGAACTAGCAATGTACATTGTCCTGATATTATACTGACCACTGACCTCTTCAGCACAAATATACACCTTGTCTGAAAAGTTCAGTGAATGTGTCTATATTACGAACGGATTATTGGCTTTCCTGAATCAGCCGTTACTGTCCTTCCTTACTGCACTTCTGAGAACGGCTGTACGAGTCCTGGAAACTCCTGGTATAGTTTTCTTTAGGAATAGCCTTCAGTTTGGGTCGTCAAAACTCTAAATTGATAGCAAGAGAGAAGCGTGAATTTATGCAACCTGCCTTGCACACCTGATAGACGGGCGGCAGTGAGATGCGTGAATTTATGCAACCTAACATGTACATCTGTCCGACGGGTGGCAGTGAGAAGGGTGAATGTTCCATGGAATGGAATGGTCCTGAAAACCATCGTCACGGGTGACGAGACCTGGTGCCTGAGGTACGACCTCGAAGGCAAGCGTCAACGTATGGAGTATCGGGGTCCATGGTCGCCGAAGATCCCTGAAGGGCCAGAGGTTTTCAGACATTTCGGACATCCAACGAAATGTGACGACCCAACTGAAGGCTATCCCTCAGGAAGGCTTGTACAGCCGTTCTAAGAAGTGCATAACCATCCACGGGGATTACTTGGAAGGACAGTAACAGCTGTTTCAGGTAAACCAACAATCCGTTCGTAATATTGTATTGTCCTGGGGGATAGGTAGCTCGATTTGGGGGAGGGGGAGTCGTCTAAAGGACGAAGTGCTTGGCTACAGGACAATAACCTGAGTGTAATGAAATGAGTGCTTGGTCTCTAATGTATGGAACAGGCAGCGGCGAGCCGTGCTTATGAAGTTATTGCTGACGCGTGTTTACGAGGTTAAATGACAGACAGCAAAGGCGACCGTCGTGGTGTAGCGGACTAGAGCTCGCTGGCTGAGAACCGGAGTTCGAATAAGGGGTTTTTCAAGAATTACAAGAAATTGGTATAAAAGAATGTAAACGATTTAATTCATGTAAGTGCGCATCTGTGCAAAGAATGATTGTGATGAATACAAGTTATTAGGTGTGGATGGAAAGGATTCACTAAGGAAAACCTTTTTATGAGTAAACTCACCAGACTGTAGAATGATCGGACGTCAAGCAGCACCTCGGCGTGTGGAAGACGACAGAGAGACCTCAGTTCCTGGTTTGGGGGTATTAAAGGGAATCGTCAATGTTTGTATAAATTTGTCAGCGAATTCTTGTGCTTGATATTAGGCGGTTACCTGTTTAGACTTATGTTGTATGAATATTGTAAGGATTGCCACACATGTGTGCGATTTGGTTTCTCAAGCTGAGTGTGTTTGCCATGGCTAGACATTTGCTGTAGTTAGCTTCTCTGAGGTTGTGGTGTGAAATGGGGGTGAAGGGTGGTTAAAGGGGCCAATAGGGGGTGGCCCTACCCTGTGGGCACCCCAGGGTAGAGCTATATAGACCAATTCACCAACTTTTCAGACAGAGGGTGCATATACAATGCTTATATTACATAAGTTTGTAACGACTTGTGTAACGCGTCAAACGTATTTACAGATAATATTGCACACTTCTGTGGTTGTTGCGTTATTATTGATGTAGTTTAAGTATGTTGCCTGTGATCTATTGAAGTATTATTGTGACTAACTTCAGGAATTATGTTGTCTACACTATTCTGTTATTTGTGTTCCTATTTAAACTAGTGACCTAATTGTATGGCGTGGCGAATACACAAATGATACACTGCACTAGAATGGAAAAAGTTACTGCAACTTATCTGATATTAGAAACTTGAGTCATCTGCAGCGTCCGCTCTCGTTCACTGTTCGCCTCGGACTGACAGCTACGATAAAATGAAGGCGGCATATTGAATATTTAGAAATTTGTTGCTATTTTTTGCAAATCTACGCAATTGTTGTAAGAGATTTGTGACAAACAATTGTTACATTATTTTGGCTCTGGTTGTGCCCCCTTAACTAACGGTTGAATGGTGAAGATAATATTCCTGAAGGACGGAATAATGATAACTATTCTTAGACTCTGTCAAACGATTTCGAACAGAATTAATTTCCGGATTTAACTCTTCGCACTCTGGAGTAAAGATCCCCTAAGCACGCAGATAATAAAAGTTACTTCATTCTTAAAGTAAACGCAGTGCCTGGGAAGACGAATAGATGGCGGCTTAAACGGTTTAGATAAGAGCTGAAAAATTGTTCTCTTGGTTAATCGTATTACAAACACCCTTTGTGTGGCCAATCAAATTAAACTCTTGCCGTTACAGAGGCGCTAACTCTACACGTGGAAGACTGAAGAACTTACCATACACGCCTCATAATGTTCAACTAACTCTTCACATAATATTGAGAAGAACAGGAAGCTGTTCCCTTTGTGAAGGCCCTCAAAGTTACTAACTTTGATCAATTGAGAGAAGCACGAGATGTTGTCTCTTCCAGTGAAGTATTGCTTATTACTGAATAAATCCAAACTATTACAATGAACCTAAAAATTCACGGGTTTGATGAAAAGGCAGCTCCACTTTTGGGACAAACACATCGACCCTGATGAGAAGAAAAATCTTCTTCTGTTTTGTGTAGGAACAAAATCCTACCATAGGAAAAGCATTTGTTATGACGCTCATTTGCTGCAACAGTGATATAACTCAAAATACGATGCATGTGGGAAAAAGAGTTTTAAGATTTACATGCAGTTAGTAAACTGTGGATTATTTAAATAATGTCAAGGTTTTGACGTCATATTAAAATGGAGATTTATTACCTTGCTTCAGTTGAGTGTAACGGACAATAACGGAATTGGAAAGTATCAGTGTTTTTGATGTAATTGCAATATTTTCGGAAAGTGGAAAAACGAATTGTGTAGTCTTACGTTTCCAACAAAAATAATAGAGTCGATGATGATGATAATTGTTGTTTTAAGGGGCCTAACATCTAGGTTATCGGCCCCTAATGGTTTGGGTGAGAGTGAAAGATGAGATGACAATAAAAACTATAACTGAACGATAACTACAGACTTACAAACTAGAAGAGGAAATGGTAAACAAATAAAGGAGATGGCAAATAGATGACAGGAAGAAAAGAAATTCGCTCAAACCTCGAAGAATGAGAATTGAGGGACTTGGAAGGAAGGAGAGCCATGAAAGGCAGATAGGAAAGGGGAAAGAGGAGAAGGCCCACCCCAAGGTCAGAGGAAAAAGGGGATAAATTGGAACCATCTCAGGAATCCCTTGGCGTCGCCAACTCCCGAGCTACCAGCCGTGAGCCCTTGAGGGTGTAGCACAATCCAGGGTGCACCAGAAGTGGTGGGGCTACACACACCTACCTCCTTGAGGGCCTTGAGCAGAAGCAGGGTATCAGGAAAGATGAGACAGCGGCCAATTAAGGCGGGAAAGTGAAAGACTCCCTAATCCTCGGATATCTTAATACCATCGGGGTCGGTAGAGAACTAGAGTTGACCGACATAGGTCGACAGGAAAGAAGACGGAGAGAAGCCCAGGTCAAGTAAGTGGAAGCAATGCCGGACTCAGCTGGGATCCCGTGGTCGCAAATCCAGAGCCCCTGGGGGAAACAATAGAGCAGTGTCGATTCAATCAATCGATAATGAGGATTTTCCAGCATTTCATCGAGGTAAAAGCTGAACAAGTGCACGTGTCTAGTAATGTCACTGTTGAAGCAAATGAGCGCTGTATTGGGTGGAGGAATAACAGTAGAAATGTAGTTCCACAAATTTGTACTGATAGAGAATATCCTTTTTTGCATTGACTGTAAAAATACATTACACTAAAAGTGCATGTGCGGGAATATTTTAGTTATTGAAACTAGCTCTGTCTTTCACTAAACACATAAAATTTCAGTTTAAAACACGGTACTGTACATCTTGGTGTTGGGCCACCCATGTTTATTACAAATCAAACTATGTCCAATTAAGAAAAGATTCATGAAGACTTCACTGAGAGATAGTAAGCTTCCTTTGCGGTTGATGTGATATTCCATTTATCAATTTTAGAGTTTTCTTTCTCGTTACCTCAAAATGAACTCGAGTTTAACAAGTGAACCGGCCGGAAGTGACGATGTGTTCTCATTTGAAAATAAAGCTCAATAACTGCTCTTCTAGGAGAATATCCCTTACGTCTCAGTTCCCTGATGAGCCGAATAAGCGGAACAAGCTGTATCTGTGTATGCAAGTTAAATACTGGGCCGCAATGTTATACTCAATTGTTTCTGAACGAGGCTCTGCTATCGTGCGGGATGTTTGATTAATGCCACACAACCTACACAGTTAATATTATCTGTTGGCCAACTTTATAAATACGGGTCATCGCTTTAGTCTGTTGGAGCTGATGTTTGCTTACCCCTCCCCAATTCATAACACAGCGATCAAGGATTACTTCGAAACCGTCGGATTTTTTATGAGCGTTAAAATCCCTCAGTACGCCTTCCCTCGCAGAGGAAGTAATGCCGGCGGTCCCATGTCGTAGATTTATGGCATGTTAAAGAACCTTCCACTAATTACGCTTGTGGAAGCTAAATTGGATAGGTTTAGAATGTAAACAACGCTCTTAGGTTGCTATGTTCGTTGCCAAGAGCCGACTGCGGTGGCGTCTAGTAGCTAAGTTCTGAACTTGGCTTAGTAGTCGTTGACGGTGGCGCTTGGCGGCAAAAGTAGGAACTATTTGAAAAATTCTAAGTTGCAGTACTTAAATTAAAAAACAGATAACACACATTAATTCAGTCATCATGATTAACACAGGTTATCAGACAGATTCTAGACACACCCAAAGTACACGGGGCTACAAGACCGCGTTGTCGCAGCCCCTAAACTTAAGAACCAACCAACCAGCCAACCAAGGATTACTTGTGCAAATAGCAGCGCACTGTATGACTTCTTGTTTTGATATGTTTGCCCCGTATATTTGCATTCGGCTACCTCAAACAAACCTTATACTGAACAAGAAAGTTGAAGGCAAAACTATTAAATGAAATTAAGATAAAAATCAATATATGTAAAACAAAAATATTGGAATGCAGCCAAAATAAATCAGAAATCTCCATGGACATCAAATTGGCAGGTGGAAAGCTAAAGGAAGTAGGAGTCTTCTGTTACTTAGTAAGCAAAATAACCAGTGATGGACGAAGCATAGACGATATAAAAAGTAGGTTTGCTCAGGCAAGAAGAAGAATCTGTTGACACCGAATATAGATTTCGGTATTAGGAAGACATTCTTGAAAGCCTTTGTATGGAGTGTGGCGCTCTATGAAAGTGAAACTTGGACTGTTGGAGCAGCAGAAAAGAGGAGAATTGAAGCGGTTGAAATGTGGTCTTACAGGAGAATTATGAAGATCAGAAGGGTAGATAGGGTTACAAACAAAGAGGTATTTGGAAGAGTGGGAGAGGGGAGATGTTTCTGGCGACTGGTAATGAAGAGAAGAGATAGGTTGGTAGGACACATACTAAGACACCCAGGAATAGCAAGCTTAGTTATGGAAGGATGGGTTAAAGACAAGTACTGTAGGGGTAGACCAAGACTAGAATATGTTAAACAGATTGCCTAGGATGAAGGGTGTGGTAGCTATGTAGAGATGAAACTATTAGCTCAGGACAGGGAGGCATGGAGCGCTGCATCAAACCAGTCAAAGGACTGAAGACTCAAACAACAACACAAGCCTACAGGGAGCGCTTATGACTAGTTCTTCTTCGATGCTCTCTTCCGTTCCCGATATCTCTAAAGCCCGAGGGGCTTCCTACACTTACACACTTTGGGGGGTGGGGACCAACAGTTAATCATTTCAGGAAATATGGATCGCTGTTGGACATCAAGGTCAGAAATTCCATCGGAATCCAAGTCCTTTTGGATTTCATTGATCCACAGGCTTCCAGTCTTGTAGCTTCTAATCAAGGAGAAGATCCGCTTGGTAAGCCTGCCGTTGTCCATTCACAGAAGGTGCCCGTGGAACTACAGCCGCCTACATCGCTTGCTGGTACTGGCCATTCCAACCGTCGATACAGTTACGAGGTTGCTTTCAGTCGGTAGGTTCCATCTGCAAGCAATCTCGGCCCATGAATTTTCCTGAGGATATGCCTTTTGACCTTCTCCAGATTATTCACGGTACCTTTCCTGTTTATCAGGAGATTCTCTGCGGCGTACAAAAACTGTGGCCTGACATGAGTTTTGTAATGACAGATCTTGGCATTCTTCGAAATGCACTTCTTGTTGTAACGGTTGCGAGACAGTTGGTAGGCTGTGATTAGTCTGTTACATCTCTCTAAGATGGAGGTGCCGTCTCTACCATTGGGATGGACCAATTCACAGAGATAACGGAAGCGATCTACTCTCTTGATCGTTCCATGTATGGTCGCCAAAGGAACTTTTCCGGGGTGCCGATTCTCGAAGTACTGTGTCTTGTCGTACGATATCTGCAGTCCTGACTTCATCGCTATCTTGTGGAGGGCAGGTGGAATACGATGACGGAAGCCCTCCACAAGATCCTGGTCGACTGCTGGGAGACTGTCAGGATCCATAATGACTGAACATCAGCTCTCATACACCTTAGGTGCAGTCGCCCCTGCTGAGAACTGCAGTATGTTGAAGAATCCTCCTTGATATTCACCAAACGTTTGATCACCCTGTCTACGCATCTGATCTTCATCATTCTCCTGTAACACCACATTTCAAACACTTCAATTCTCCTCTTTTCTGCTGCACCAATAGTACAAGTTTCACTTCCATAAATTATGTTTCTAAATATTTTTATTCTTTGGAGGGGGGATGGGTTTCAGCCCACCAGCCATCACTGGTTTTCAGGTTGAAAATCTGCCGGTACAGGAGATTCTTTGTCCAAATCCTCCTTGATATTCACCAATCGTTTGATCACATAGACTGTCCACATTGTCCAGTAAAATCCTGGAGAGCACTTTGTGTGCTACTGGCAACAGAGATATCCCTCGGTAGTTGTTGACATCACTGCAATCGCCTTTGATAAAAGGTGTGTGAGAGCTGATGTTCAGTCATTATGGATCCTGCCATCTCTCCCAGCAGTCGACCAGAATCATGTGGAGGGCTTCTGTCATCGTATTTCCACCTGCTTTCAGAGCTTCCACATCGACGCCCTCTTCCCCGGGTGCCATGTAGTTCTTCAGGCGTTTGATGGCATTAGCAACTTGCTGCATAGCTGGAGGTTTAGATGAGAGGTGTATCTCTGGGAGAACTTCAACAGGTAATTTTTCCTTGAGCTCTTCGCAACTGCTCGAAGTATTATAGTTTGCCAAAGATTCCACGGTCACAGGTGACCAACTCACCGCCTGTGTTCTTGAAGTTCAGGCGTTGTGGCTTATACCCAGAGAGTGCCTCTTTGATGGCCCAAAAGAAGTTTCTGGTGTTGTACATTCTGAACTCTTCATAGGCCACGGCTGCTTCCTACCACATCCTTGCCCAGTTAAATTCATCTTCATCCATTCCATCTCTCATCCCGACGCGCAGGTCGTTCACGGGCGTCGACTAGAAAGACCTCTACTCGGCCTCTCAGGAGGCCACCCGACAAAAAAATCTAAATTTTCCAGTCTTGACCGATCCTAAAATCTCTTTACACACCTGGAGATCTTGCCCAAATGTCCGCAACATTGTGAAATTCTTATTATATAATAATAATAATAATAATAATAATAATAAAATTTAGTTTGAAAGTACTTGCAAAACACAGTTTAGGTTGAAAATAATTATAAAACGCAATTGAAATTCAGAATTCTCACAAATATGACGCTCCCGCATTCAAAGACTTATTTAAATGCAATTTAGATTAAGAATACTCGCAAAATTCAATTTAGATTGAAAAAACTTACAAAATGCAACTTAGATTGAAAATACCTACAAAATGTAGTGAATATTCAAAAAAGTTACAAAATGTAATTTATGTTCGACTAAGTCGAAATGTAAACATTATGTGTCAGAAAACTGTACTATAATGAGGCTCATTAAAACACTATTTTAGCCTATTTTTCACATTTTGCAAAAATGAGGAAAAGGTAGATTTATGAGATCGATCCCGGC
This sequence comes from Meconema thalassinum, assembly GCA_946902985.2. Taxonomy (NCBI): domain Eukaryota; kingdom Metazoa; phylum Arthropoda; class Insecta; order Orthoptera; family Tettigoniidae; genus Meconema; species Meconema thalassinum. The sequence goes on from OX336392.1 coordinate 550,646,377, forward strand.
AAATGTATGTCTGTCTGAGAAACCAAATTTGGTATGAGTAAAGATCTATACCTGAATATCTCAAGGCCATATTTGAAAATTATGTCAGTGCTACCAACTGCTGAAAAAGGGCAATTGAAATTTGAGCTCCATGTTGGATATCATGGAAGGTATGCATAGGAGCTATTCCAAAATTGGCACACATATAGATAATAATATTTCAGTTTAATTTCCAAGAGGCCATGCATGGCAGTGTTGCCAAAATGATTCTAAGCCCGCTGATAAGTCCAATCTTTAAAGGCATATAACTTCCACACTATCAATTGGATTTCAACCAAATTTCGTATGTACTATGTGAACATAAACAGATATGACTCAGCGTATTCTAAAAAGCCACCAGGGCTGCCACCTGTTAATAAATGCTCTCTCTCTCTCTATTTTCTTTTCCAAATACCAATATATCAGAAAGTATGCTAGCCGACAGCTTTAAACTATGCACACGTATAGTACCTGACATTCTAGATTAATTAGGAGTAACTTATGTACGTCAGTGCTACCAACATGATTCCAAGCCTGCTGATATGTCCAATTTTCAAATACATGTAACTTCTATACTATAAATTGGATTTCAACCGAATTGCGTATTTGCTATGTGTACCATAACAGATATGACTATGCTTATTCTTAAGAGCAATCAGGGCTGCCTACTGTTAATAAATGCTGTCTATATTTTTTACCGGGTGAGTTAGCCGTGGTGGTTACGGCATGACTAATAGCAGTCGCTCACATCCGGGAGGCGAGGAGTTTCGAATCCCCTCGCCGGCAACCTTGAAGATGGTCTTCTGTGGTTTCCCATCTTCCTTCCAGGCAAATGCTGGGGTTGGTCCCTCACTATAGGCCACAGCCGCTACCTTCCAACTCCTCGCCCTTCCCTTCCAACTTTCCTCCCCAACGGTACTTGTAGCTCACCCATTGGGTGTCCGTCTCGAAGCAGCTACAAAACTGGCGAGCCAAACATGTCCTCGGACACTCCCGGCACTAAAAGCCATACGCTAAAAAAAACCTAATATTAATATATCAGAAAGTATGTAAGCCAACAACTTTAAAATTTGCACACGTATAGTACCAGACATTCTAGATTAATATGGAGAAACCTATGTACGTCAGTGCTACCAACATGATTCTAAGCCTGCTGATAGGACCAATTTTCAAATACATGAAACTTCTATACTAACAAGTGCATTTCATCCAAAATTGGCACAACAATAGATCATATTATTTCAGATTATTTCTGACCAACACATGCATGACATGGTTGCCAACATGATTTTATGCGCGCTGATAAATCCAATGTCTAACCGCATGTAATGTCCATGCTATCCATTGACCAACCAAATTTTTTATTCTGTACCTTAAGAGATGGAACTAACAATATATTCAGACACCAGGGCTGCCAACTGTAGTGCTCTATTAGGCTACATTATACCAGGTATATTTCGAACTAATTAGAAATTTCGATATTACCAACTTAATTTCGTCCTTATTCTAGATAGGTCTATAAAGATTGGCATGAATCTTAAATTTTAAGAAAAGTAGGCTCTTTAGTTCATCACAGAACTTCTTGTTCATTATGAAACAGTTTCTCCCACCAATCACAGCTCAAGAAACAGTTGTTTGACCAATTAGATAAGGATAGCATCGCACCTGTGCTGAGTTCCACGGCCTTCTAATTTAAATTTCATGCGTGGCCTAGTGTCATAGTAGGGTAATCGAGGAGGCCATGGTCAAACTCAAGGCATTCTCTGCGTCTCATGTGCTCTGTTCAGTTCATAAAACTGGCGAAATCTCGACAGATATTTATGAATATTTATGTTCGAACATAAAATAGTTATAATAATTATCGTCGAACATAAACAGTCGTATGCAACTCGCCTATAATGGTAATTAAGACACTCTTATGGAAATTATAAAACTCGCCTACGCTCGTTTTATAAACATACTCGTGTCTTAATTATTGCCATTATAGGCTCGTTGCATAATGTACTATTAGATACACGGGGAGCGAATTCACAAAAACAGTGCGGGAATCAGGAAATATAATGAAAAGAAAAAGAAGGCAGGTCCCTAGAAGAATGAGAGATCAGGAAATATGAGACAAGGGCCAATTAAGGCGGGAAAGGAAGACACTCCCTAGGCCTCGGATACCCTAATACCGTCGGGGTTGGAACAGAACGAGATTTGACCAAGAGAGGTCGACAGGAAAGGAGACGGAGAGGAGCCCAGCGCAAGTAAGAGGATGCAAGGCCGGCCTCAGCTGGGGCCCCATGGTCGCCAACCCACGTCCCACTGCTGTAGATGTGAGCCCCTGGGGGGTGTTATAACTTTTAGTTACACGAAACTTGCATAAATCAACGTAGTCGGTAGCATGCTGAGCTTCTATGCCCAAGACCGCGGGTTCAAATCCGGCCGAAGTCGTCGGATTTTTAAGAGCGTTAAAATCCCTCTGGATGCCTTCCTTCAGAGGGGAAGTAAAGCCGGCGGTCCCATATCATAGATTGATGGCATTTTAAAGAACCTTCCACTAATTACACCTGTGTGAAGCTAAATTGTATAGGTTAAGAATGTAAACAACGCTCTTAGGTCCCTACGTTCGTTGCCAAGAGCCAACTGCGGTGGCGTCTGGTACCTAAGTTCTGAACTAGTAGTCGTTGACGGTGGCGTTTGGCGGCAAAAGTAGGAACTATTTGAAAAATTCAAAAGTCTGCAGTCCTTACTTGAATTAAAAAGTGACAGTCAGTCTCAAAGACTAGACTTTGTATCATTTTAAATGCTACAAATGCTGAAAAACGCTAGAAAGGCTGGAGGCTTCTCGCTTCGCTCGAAGCCAAAGACTCTTGACATGTTAGAAAATTATAAGCTTAATACTTATCTTGCTATATAATACTTTACCGTGTTTCAAATTACTCGCGAATGGTAGTGAAAACCAAGGGCTAAGCAAGGTCAAGCGCGCGGAGGGAGATGGCTGGATGACGTGCCCCTTCCATCCAGTCTAAAAACACTTATAGTGGGCGATGTAGTGAAGTAAGAGATATGCTCTCCCAGACTTTTTGTAGAACTGTTCATGCTGACCAATTCTTACGCTCATAGTAGCCTATATTGATATTTTAACGGTTTGCCCAGCGTAAGCTTAAGAAGCGCACGGACGCCAAATTTGTTTTCGACCTTTTCACTGAAATCGTTACTGCTTGGCTTCCTTTGATCATACATAAATTATTTTCTACAGAACCTTTCCTCGAAATATCCTTTACAGAATGGTGAAACCCGCATCAAAATCCGTCCAGTGGTTCTCGAGATTACCCGTGACATCCAAGAATCGGGGATAGAGATTGTCGAGGAACACATGCACCAAGCGGTACTATGACGTCACACACCTCAGTGCATCTGGGTACATTTCGTCCCATCACCGTAACGTAACGCCACATCCCAGCGTAACGAGTAAGTCGACAAGATCATTTAAAATGATAAAACAGATACACACTGAACCCTTTATCCTCTGTTGGATAAATGATTCTATGTTTTATTTCTTCAATTAATAAATATTTCCACCAGCATCATGAAAGTAGCCAGACGGAGATGAGGAAATTTCAAGCATTTGTTGGAGACAGCGGGGACATACCTGAAGCAGTTTGACAAAAGGCTAAATACTTTAGCTGTGAAAGGAAATAGCCTAGCGATGTGTCAGAAGGACAGGTGTTGGCCACCTCAAAATAGAAGCGACGCGCAGTGAGACATGGTTCTGGTATGTTCATTGTAATATTCGCGCCTAGAAGAAATATGATGCAGTAACGTGAGTGGCTGATGAAGATAATAGACACTCCTACGACGCCAAGATCTCCTAAAAACCGCCAAGTTACAGAAAATGTGGAACCAATGAGAAATGAATGCCTACGAGCGCGGCAAGACCAGCTTGGGTACGCGGTGGCTAGCATTCACGCGGGAAATCGCCTAGACAAAATCTCTACGATCGATTCTAGGATTAATGGGCATATTCTTGACCTGTGCAATCTAATGAGTTCAGTGATATTTATTTCATTCCTGTACCACCATTATTTCGAGAAATTTTTGTATAATCCCCCCCATCAAGACCTAGGGCCAGTTCATTTATAAGTGGCGTGAAGAGCCAAGACATTGACTACTACTCTGTGCGTCGACGGACGTAGACGTTTTACTTGTGTTCGTCTGAGGACGGAACGTATTACATTTTGTGTGTCGAAGACACAAGTTTGTGACTTTATTTTGTGCGTCTAAGGACGTAGGCTGTTATACTTTTGCGTGTCATGAGGACATAGAAGTTATTGTAAATGTGTTAAATTCAGTGATAGATAGTCACAGTACTATATTTTGTAGGGGCAGTATCGTCGATAATTCGCCAACAAACTGTTACGGGGAAAGTAGTACCTGGAACGGCGAATTTAGTAGTCAGATATCAAGTGTATATTAATCTAACTTTCTGAATCAGCACGAGAGATGACATCGATTACCATAGAAGAAGTTTGGAATTCTCAACACTCCGTCCAGATGGCTGAGATGAGATAAGAACCATTCAATTGGGAGATGGCAGCTGATGTTCTTTGACGGGTGACTGAACGATAGATGAGTACAATATAATATTCTTTATTATTTGATAAATTAACTTATGGTTTATGGGACATATTTTTGTAAATACTTTGCTTGTTTGATTGACGTAGTATTTTTTAGTTTTGGTCTGACACACCTTTTGCATGGAAACAGCTCGCATATGTTATTAGTGGAAGGTTCTTGTTTTTGTTTGTTGTTTTAACTAACGTAGCTATGTGAACGGCCGTGTTTGCATATGTTACGCAATGCGGTTGAAAACGTCTCTCGGAGATATGTTGTGTTTCAGAAGTAGGACTGAAGTAATATAATGATACAGTAGATTGGAGGGTAATTACATTGTTTAAGGTTTATTATTGATCAGATTCAGTGAGATTATTGCCTTTGGAGCAATGTAATTTGTGACGAAGAGCAATCAGCTCTATCGTAGGTTTTAAATATTGTTTTAATAGTTTGTGAGCATCTATTCAGCAGACCTGTGTGAAAATCGTCATGTCATTCCCAGAGGTGTGATTGTGTGTATTTTGTGGTCATTACAAGCGGGATTTTCAGCTTAGACTGATTTCTGTCAGCTTGGTGCCAGATCCATATTGTAACCTTGCGAGGGCAATTGTGGATATTTTGATTATTGTCTGACCATATGTTGAGGTGGTTGAGATTTTTGTTGCTGTTGGTTCCTTGAGATAACGGCACAGCTGGTCAGTAATTTATATACACTGGAGTTGGGACATGACGAGTATTGAGAAGGGGGAGATGTTTCACAAGGCGGTCTGAACGGTGCAAGCAAGGTCATTAGTGAGGAGCGCTTATTGACTCCGTAATTACTTGAAATACAGAATAAGAACTGATCAATGGTAAAAATTGTTTAAATAAATGGGAATTGCCTACGAATCACGATAATCTCCGAAGCGTTACCTTAACATGCAGTTTTGTTCATATAAAGTAATCTTAGCCGGCCAGGCTTTTGTTGTTGTTGGTTTCGTCCATGTTTATTTTCCATATCAGTGACCTGTGAAGTCACGTGCAATGCTGTCTTTCCTTGTGTGTTTATTGAGCAATTGGCCAGGTTGGCAGCTCAGCTTGTTAAGTGCGTCATCGCACTAATGAGGGTCTCAGGGAGATTCCTGTAAATAGTAGATTTGTAGTATGGGTGTCAGCATTAGATTTTAAGGGTTTTTATTAATGTCATGCCCATATCCATAAACGTTGATTTACGCGATGATTGTTCGTGAGCATTGTGGCTGTTAACCCGTTGTAAACGAACAGTCATCCAAGTACTCATTTCTCGTAGTTAGTCATCACGCGTACATAAAATTCAAATGCAAGGTAGTGGAACATGGATCCACATTTTTATAAAGGGGGAGATCCGTCTGACTCCTCAACATTGATAGATGTTCCTGTCATGGGAAAATTCAGGGAGGATATTGTTTATTATTGTTGTTTATTTTCTTTTTATGCACAATTAGTCATTAAATCATGTTATTATTTTACGTCTTGTCTCCTTACTTTCTTAATTATAGTTTTAATCCTATGACGCTTGCCTCAGTAGAGCATGTTGTTTGGCGGACGTAACCATCACACTATGAACTGAGCGCGACCCCTTGATCAAGATTCTTGCACATAAACACTGCTATTCTGAAGGGTTCATAGGGATAAAACTGGCGCGGCCAAGCGTGGGGAAATTCACTGTGGTGTAACGGCGGAGAAATTACACATATCAATATTGGCGTATTTGAGTAAAACTGACATGCCGCAAGTGCAGGCAGATATGACAGTATTTAATCACCGGAAAGTGATATTTTATTAAAAGTAATTGAGGCGAAGTGGATACCGCCAAATGTGTGAAATATAAATTAAAATCAGGAGTTTGCAAAGTAAAATACGGTTCACGTTTTTGTCTATTGAATTAAAGTAAAAGGTAATATATGTGATACCGGGCGCCCATTGATTAAAGTTAAAACTAGATTTGTTTAGAAAGTCAAACTCATGAAAATATTAGGAGGCTGTAGCCTAAAATGACAATTAATACTTTGTTAATTAGTCAGTGTTAATATCAGATCAGGATAACAATTTAATGACTAAATATGTGCTTGGGTTTAAAATTAAATTGAGTAAAACTAGAACTACTCAGAGATGCAATCGACTAGTGGGATTAAATGTAAAAATAAATGAACTGAGTAGGGTAAAGAAATTAAATGTGCATTGGATTGTATGTATGTGTCAAGGGGCATTGCTTTATGCCATTTCCCTAATGTCTCATATAAATTGTATAACATGGCAACGGTGGAACAGATTCAAGAAATCATTGAGAGTGCAGCTAGGAGAACACGGGAATTGTTGGACACTAAATTGGCGGAACAGAGTCAATCATTAAACACTAGTATGTTAGAACAAAGTGAAGCAATAAACAAATTATCTGAACAAAGTGAATCATTGCGGACACAATTAAACAATAGTAGGCTAGAACAAAGTGGGTCTATAAACAAATTATCTGAACAAAGTGAATCATTGCGGACACAATTAAACAAAAGTAGGCTAGAACAAAGTGAGTCTATAAACAAATTATCCGAGCAGAGTGAATCACTGAAAACTAAACTAGCTGAACAAAGTGAATCATTGCGGACACAAATAAATAACAGTAGGATGGAACAAAATGAATATCAGGCGGAACAAGCTAGGTTATTAAAAAGTGAAATTAATGACACTATCAATTCACAGTTAGAGACCCTAACCGCAGACATGAAAGATCACACTAATCAACAGATGGTATTACTGGCCCTAGATGTTAGCAAAAATAATGAGAAACAATTAGATCAGATTAAGAAAATGGAAAGTATTTTTGATCAAAAACTTAGCATTCTGGATGAAACGGTGTTAGCTAAATTAGAGCAAATTGAAATAGCATGTACTATGAATACAAGCGAGGTCAAGATAGCTCAGGATAAATTGGAAGGACGATTTAAGGAGATGGAGAAAAGCGGCAGGGTCATTCAACAACAATTATCAGCAGTAGATGAAAACATATCCGGCATAATTAAAGATATGGACCGTCTCGAAATAAAATCAGCGGAACAATGGAAAAGCCTAGAAGCGGATCAGGAGCAATTAAAGAGTACCTTAGAAGACACTAAAAGCCAGATTGAAGAGAAAGTAAGCACGATTAAAGAGCAGATAAGAAAAGATTGGAAAAAAATGAATATCGATTCTAAAGATGAAAGATCCACCATTCTTAAGACAGTAGGCGAAAATCACACTCGTATTCAAGCATTAGAGCAAGAAATGAAGAGCAAGCTTAAAGAACAGACGGACAGGATCATTAAAGCCGAACTGAGGTCATTAGAGCAATCGTCGATATTTAAAACGGGAGCGTTGAAAGACAAGCAGGATGACTCAAATAGCCCGGAGGGTACTAGCATAGCAGGAAGTCAGACTCAGGCGGAGAGCCCATTAACAACAAACACGGAAGGGTTTCGCAAGAATATAGAAAGGAGTTCAACACCACAAGACGGTCATCAGCCCACACAACTTATTCAGGTAATTCGCTCAAACGATTACAAACCGCAGAAGTACACGGAAAATTCAGGGGTGACGCCTAAAGCTTTTATCAAAGAGATTGAAGACCATTACAATGACACTGGGGTACCTGAAGCACGTAGATTGAGGATGATGGAGTCCTTACATGGTTTTTAAGCTTCAAATATACATTTGGAACCATGTCAGATTTTAGATTAGCGTTTCTGCGCAAGTACTGGTCGCCAGCAATACAACAGAGTCTAAGGATGGAGCTTTACTCTAGAAAATACCAAACTACCCAGAAAACGAAATACTCAGATTTCTTTAACATGCAAATGCTAAAATTTCGCGACCTTGATTACCCTTTAAATGAAGCAGATCTGGTGATGACTATAGCGAGGCAATTGCCAGTCAACGTGCAACAAGTACTATTCGCAGCGAACGTTAGTACGGCCCTACATGCAGAGCAGATATTACGTCAGATCGATGAGACTACATCTCATAGTCATTATAGAGGAAGAAGACAGCTGGAATTAGTCAATACCACAGAGGTCATAAAACCAAAACAGGCAAACACCAAAACGCAGGGTACTAATACAAGCACATCCACACCTAGGCGAAACCAGGGGGAAGGAGAAAACAGACCATACCAGCGTAACGAAAATAACTATAACAATAGATCATACCAAGGCAACAATAGATATCAACAGAGAGAATATCAGCAATGGCGTGAAAATCGAAGGAATGACAGGCCTTATGGAAGATACGGTGATTACAATGCCAATCAAAGATGGAAAGGAAGGAGAGGTCAAAATCAAGGAGAGCCACGTAATTATCGAAATGACTGGGATGATAGGCACGCTCAATCGCAAAATTACCTAGAGGAGTTACACGCTAGCCAAGGTGGAGAGCGTGGAAGATGGGAAAAGGCCATTGGGAACATGAAGAATCCAGACACACATACTGAGGAAGCTGGAAGTCTACTGAGACAAGAGGAATATCAAGGGCATAAGCGACAGAATGATGAGGGAAGTCGCAATGGAGCTTAAAAAAATGCTAAATTTGGATAAAGAAGACAGTCTACAAACGCAACAGTCGGAAGTTGGAGATGGATGGATAGTAGCGAACATACAAGAATGGATTGCTTTGCCAGAGGACTGCCTGGAGGAGACGGTGAAACCACGGAACGATGAAATTAGGCAATTACCCATTATTTACGCGAGGATTGATGGAATTAAGATAAGATGTTTATTGGATACGGGGTCACAGATCAGTCTGGTATCGGAGGCCTTGGTTCGAGAGTTGGGACGGAGTGAGAATATTCCTGTAATTCCCGTACCACAGCTCAAAGTGAGGGGTGTTATTCCTGAACGCACCGTCACTTGTAAACGTCAGGCATACTTGGAGCTGAACATATTGGAACACACTTTTGGGCAAACATTCATTATCATGGCAAAGATGAATTTCAATATAATTCTTGGTGCAAATTTTATTTGTGACTATCAAGCAGTGATAGATTTGCACAAGAATACAGTCAGTTTTAGAGAGTATGATCAGCTGAAGAATGTGGGATTGCATATGGATGAAATCACTACCGGAAAAGATGTAAATTCTTGGGCATTGGAAGCAATATCAGAAGAGACGGAAGAGGAGATACGAAAGGCAGAAGATAACATCATAGAAGGGGCTGTTGTGGAACTAGATGAGGAGATTGAATCCCAGGAGATATGGTCTTTATTAACAGAAGGAGATAACAGTGATGCACAATTTGAAGAGTTACTACAGGAGCGGCTCAATGACATTCAACTTGGAGGTGAACACAGAAAACAGTTGGAAGAGATTTTAAGGAAGCACAAATCAGTATTTGATACAGTACCTGGGAAAATATTAAATTTCAAATATTCTATGCAAGTCGAGGACTGGTCAACTTTCAAAAGCAGGTTGTACCCAATTCCTGAATAATATCGTGGTCAAGTTAAGGTCATTATAGATGAGATGTAACAAGCTGGAGTGATAAGGAAGACACCTACACCTTATCTAAATGCGATTTTGGCAGTCACAAAACCAAATGGATCTATTAGACTTTGTTTAGATGCCAGAAATCTCAACATGAGACTCATTTTTCCTGAGTATGACGGAGCGCCAATTATCAGAGACGTACTAAAAGGCTTTAAAAACAAGAGTATTTATTCATCAGTCGATTTGAAGTCCAGTTTCCACCATCTTGAATTGGATGAGAAGTCACAGCTTCTAACTGGCTTCTTATTCGATAACCAGACGTTTTGCTTCGTCCGAATGCCCTTTGGAGTCAAAACAGCGGGCTGTGCTTTAATCCGAGCCCTGGACCGGAATCTAACCGAGGAAGTTAAGGAGATGACGGTACGCTACATTGATGACATTCTGCTGGCATCCGACAACATTGAAACTCACATGGAGAATTTAGATAAAGTATTGGGCAACCTGAATGCATCGAATTTCAAAGTAAATCTGAAGAAATCGCATTTCTTCAAGAGCGAGATCTTATATTTGGGTCACGTCATTGACAAGGAGGGAGTGAAGCCAAATCCAGCTAAGATCGAAGCGATAAAGAATTTCCCTACACCAACGAGAGTCAAGCACATTCGGGCTTTCTTAGGCGTAACGGGATTCTTTAAAGAAAACTGTCCAGGTTATACGGAGACTGTAGCTCCCATGCAGGAAATGTTAAAGAAAAATAATAAATGGTTATGGAATGCGGAGTGTGAGAAGGCATTCCAAGCAACAAAACAGCTATTGGAAAACTGCATTAAATTAGGATATCCAGATTTCAAGCACAAATTAATTGGTATAGGTGCTATGCTCTACCAAGAAGATCCAGCTAACCTGCAACACAAGACATATTTGGCATTTGTCAGCCGAAAATTGCGTAAGCACGAGCGCAATTATACTGTAACCGAGCTAGAATTGTTGGCCATCCTTCATGCGCTTCAACAATGGAAACGAATAATCTATGGTTACCCCATTGTTGTCAGGACTGATCACAAGGCACTAACATTCTTGTTTAAGATGTCGATGGCAAGTGAACGTGTGACACGTTGGTCTATATATATTCAGCAGTTTAGCATTGAGATTGAACATTGCCCAGGGAAGATGAACGTGATTCCGGATGCACTCAGCAGGAACCCAGAGCCTAATAATGAAGAAACAGCGACGGTACAACACATGGAGTTAACACCGAAGGACCGGGAATTCTTGGAGGAATTACGTGAAATACAGCGAGAACAGGAAGCGGAACCATGGATGATGCTATTAATTCGATACTTCAAAGAGCAGCTACCTACAGGAACACCTGCATTTCGAGAAGCAAAAACCAAAGAAGGAAGATATGTTTATGTCAACGATTTGCTGCACAAATGGGTAGATAATGACCACACCAAGTTACGCATATTAGTACCTGCATCATTTCAGCGAGGACTGACATGGCATACGCACGAAAGTTACGGTCACGTGGGCGTAGACAAGTGCGAAGCGACAATAGGAGAGACATTTACATGGCCACGTATGAGAACAACTATATGTGACGTCATTACAACTTGTGATCCGTGTCAGAGGACAAAGCCCTATAACTATTTAATGAGGCAGTATCCCAGACCATTGCTACCTCAGAAACCATGCGAGCTACTGGCCCTGGACTGTTTCGGTCAAATTCCGAAAGGAAGGCGAGGTTGCCGTCACTTGCTAGTGTGCATTGATGTATTTTCTAAGTTCGTAGTACTATGCCCTATTCAGAAATCTACATCGAAGCAAGTACTCAGTCGTATTCGAAATAGAGTTATTCCAATCCTTGGAAAACCAGAATTTATATTGTCAGATCATGGCAGTTATTTCACAAGCGCCGAATTCAAAAAGGTATGGAGGACATGGGTATAAAACACGTTTTAAGCAGTATCCGACATGCCCAAGCTAATCCAAGTGAGAGAGCAATAAGATGTGTAACATCATACTTGAGAATCTTCATTCCCAATGAACATCACAGATGGGTGGATAAAATTAAGGACGTAGAGACATGCATGAATTCTACCAGGCACGAGTCAACAGGACAAATCCCTATGGTCCTACACAAGAACGAGTATCCAGTGAGAACGTGGAAAAGCATCATTAACTGTCCACAAGATCCCATGATAGCACCTGACCTGCGGATTGAGAGAACGAGAGCCTACATGAGAAAACAAGCAGACCGCAGATTACGGCGAGTAAGAAATAAGAGGTTTCACTGTGATCTTGAAATCAACCAGCTCGTTTTGGTGAAACGACCCGCTACATCGGACCCAGAGAAGAAAATCTTCAGTAAATTCTGTGAAAAGTTCATAGGACCCTATTCTATCGTAAGAAACCTTGGAAATAATGCTTACAGAGTGAAAGAGTTAAGCACAGGAACAATGTCAGTTTACAATGCAGCCAACTTAAAAAAGTATCGTAGAAGTGAGCCATGGGAGCGACAAAATAATGATGCAGTTTAAATATATGGACGTCCTACTATCAACAAAGTGGACGGGGAGCAGTTGAGTACGGCACGTGAAGGAGGAAGTAGAGTTGGTGTTGACAAACATTAACGAGACGAGCAGAGTGTTGCCTCAGGCATCAGCGGGTCATGCAAGCAGACTGAGAGGGGAGATACAAGCAGGAAATGAAAACGAGTAAATGCCATTCAAGACAAGAGCGGCTAGACCAAGTAATAGAAAAGGGGTAATTCTGAAATAAAACAAATTGGCCTACGGAAGTCTTTTAAAATTGTCGACTTTATTCCTAAGTTCGAAATTTTGTGAGTGGGAGAGTTGTGAACCCTTTATCCTCTGTTGGATAAATGATTCTATGTTTTATTTCTTCAATTAATAAATATTTCCACCACCATCATGAAAGTAGCCAGACGGAGATGAGGAAATTTCAAGCATTTGTTGGAGACAGCGGGGACATACCTGAAGCAGTTTGACAAAAGTCTAAATACTTTAGCTGTGAAAGGAAATAGCCTAGCGATGTGTCAGAAGGACAGGTGTTGGCCACCTCAAAATAGAAGCGACGCGCAGTGAGACATGGTTCTGGTATGTTCATTGTAATATTCGCGCCTAGAAGAAATATGATGCAGTAACGTGAGTGGCTGATGAAGATAATAGACACTCCTACGACGCCAAGATCTCCTAAAAACCGCCAAGTTACAGAAAATGTGGAACCAATGAGAAATGAATGCCTACGAGCGCGGCAAGACCAGCTTGGGTACGCGGTGGCTAGCATTCACGCGGGAAATCGCCTAGACAAAATCTCTACGATCGATTCTAGGATTAATGGGCATATTCTTGACCTGTGCAATGTAATGAGTTCAGTGATATTTATTTCATTCCTGTACCACCATTATTTCGAGAAATTTTTGTATAATCCCCCCCCATCAAGACCTAGGGCCAGTTCATTTATAAGTGGCGTGAAGAGCCAAGACATTGACTACTACTCTGTGCGTCGACGGACGTAGACGTTTTACTTGTGTTCGTCTGAGGACGGAACGTATTACATTTTGTGTGTCGAAGACACAAGTTTGTGACTTTATTTTGTGCGTCTAAGGACGTAGGCTGTTATACTTTTGCGTGTCATGAGGACATAGAAGTTATTGTAAATGTGTTAAACTCAGTGATAGATAGTCACAGTACTATATTTTGTAGGGGCAGTATCGTCGATAATTCGCCAACAAACTGTTACGGGGAAAGTAGTACCTGGAACGGCGAATTTAGTAGTCAGATATCAAGTGTATATTAATCTAACTTTCTGAATCAGCACGAGAGATGACATCGATTACCATAGAAGAAGTTTGGAATTCTCAACACTCCGTCCAGATGGCTGAGATGAGATAAGAACCATTCAATTGGGAGATGGCAGCTGATGTTCTTTGACGGGTGACTGAACGAGAGATGAGTACAATATAATATTCTTTATTATTTGATAAATTAACTTATGGTTTATGGGACATATTTTTGTAAATACTTTGCTTGTTTGATTGACGTAGTATTTTTTAGTTTTGGTCTGACACACCTTTTGCATGGAAACAGCTCGCATATGTTATTAGTGGAAGGTTCTTGTTTTTGTTTGTTGTTTTAACTAACGTAGCTATGTGAACGGCCGTGTTTGCATATGTTACGCAATGCGGTTGAAAACGTCTCTCGGAGATATGTTGTGTTTCAGAAGTAGGACTGAAGTAATATAATGATACAGTAGATTGGAGGGTAAATAAATTGTTTAAGGTTTATTATTGATCAGATTCAGTGAGATTATTGCCTTTGGAGCAATGTAATTTGTGACGAAGAGCAATCAGCTCTATCGTAGGTTTTAAATATTGTTTTAATAGTTTGTGAGCATCTATTCAGCAGACCTGTGTGAAAATCGTCATGTCATTCCCAGAGGTGTGATTGTGTGTATTTTGTGGTCATTACAAGCGGGATTTTCAGCTTAGACTGATTTCTGTCAGCTTGGTGCCAGATCCATATTGTAACCTTGCGAGGGCAATTGTGGATATTTTGATTATTGTCTGACCATATGTTGAGGTGGTTGAGATTTTTGTTGCTGTTGGTTCCTTGAGATAACGGCACAGCTGGTCAGTTATTTATATACACTAGAGTTGGGACATGACGAGTATTGAGAAGGGGGAGATGTTTCACAAGGCGGTTTGAACGGTGCAAGCAAGGTCATTAGTGAGGAGCGCTTATTGACTCCGTAATTACTTGAAATACAGAATAAGAACTGATCAATGGTAAAAATTGTTTAAATAAATGGGAATTGCCTACGAATCACGATAATCTCCGAAGCGTTACCTTAACATGCAGTTTTGTTCATATAGAGTAATCTTAGCCTGCCAGGCTTTGTTGTTGTTGGTTTCGTCCATGTTTATTTTCCATATCAGTGACCTGTGAAGTCACGTGCAATGCTGTCTTTCCTTGTGTGTTTATTGAGCAATTGGCCAGGTTGGCAGCTCAGCTTGTTAAGTGCGTCATCGCACTAATGAGGGTCTCAGGGAGATTCCTGTAAATAGTAGATTTGTAGTATGGGTGTCAGCATTAGATTTTAAGGGTTTTTATTAATGTCATACCCATATCCATAAACGTTGATTTACGCGATGTTTGTTCGTGAGCACCGTGGCTGTTAACCCGTTGTAAACGAACAGTCATCCAAGTACTCATTTCTCGTAGTTAGTCATCACGCGTACATAAAATACAAATGCAAGGTAGTGGAACATGGATCCACATTTTTATAAAGGGGGAGATCCGTCTGACTCCTCAACATTGATAGATGTTCCTGTCATGGGAAAATTCAGGGAGGATATTGTTTATTATTGTTGTTTATTTTCTTTTTATGCACAATTAGTCATTAAATCATGTTATTATTTTACGTCTTGTCTCCTTACTTTCTTAATTATAGTTTTAATTCTATGACGCTTGCCTCAGTAGAGCATGTTGTTTGGCGGACGTAACCATCACACTATGAACTGAGCGCGACCCCTTGATCAAGATTCTTGCACATAAACACTGCTATTCTGAAGGGTTCATAGGGATAAAACTGGTGCGGCCAAGCGTGGGGACATTCACTGTGGTGTAACGGCGGAGAAATTACACATATCAATATTGGCGTATTTGAGTAAAACTGACATGCCGCAAGTGCAGGCAGATATGACAGTATTTAATCACCGGAAAGTGATATTTTATTAAAAGTATTTGAGGCGAAGTGGATACCGCCAAATGTGTGAAATATAAATTAAAATCAGGAGTTTGCAAAGTAAAATACGGTTCACGTTTTTGTCTATTGAATTAAAGTAAAAGGTAATATATGTGTTACCGGGCGCCCAATGATTAAAGTTAAAACTAGATTTGTTTAGAAAGTCAAACTCATGAAAATATTAGGAGGCTGTAGCCTAAAATGACAATTAATACTTTGTTAATTAGTCAGTGTTAATATCAGATCAGGATAACAATTTAATGACTAAATATGTGCTTGGGTTTAAAATTAAATTGAGTAAAACTAGAACTACTCAGAGATGCAATCGACTAGTGGGATTAAATGTAAAAATAAATGAACTGAGTAGGGTAAAGAAATTAAATGTGCATTGGATTGTATGTATGTGTCAAGGGGCATTGCTTTATGCCATTTCCCTAATGTCTCATATAAATTGTATAACATGGCAACGGTGGAACAGATTCAAGAAATCATTGAGAGTGCAGCTAGGAGAACACGGGAATTGTTGGACACTAAATTGGCGGAACAGAGTCAATCATTAAACACTAGTATGTTAGAACAAAGTGAAGCAATAAACAAATTATCTGAACAAAGTGAATCATTGCGGACACAATTAAACAATAGTAGGCTAGAACAAAGTGGGTCTATAAACAAATTATCTGAACAAAGTGAATCATTGCGGACACAATTAAACAAAAGTAGGCTAGAACAAAGTGAGTCTATAAACAAATTATCCGAGCAGAGTGAATCACTGAAAACTAAACTAGCTGAACAAAGTGAATCATTGCGGACACAAATAAATAACAGTAGGATGGAACAAAATGAATATCAAGCGGAACAAGCTAGGTTATTAAAAAGTGAAATTAATGACACTATCAATTCACAGTTAGAGACCCTAACCGCAGACATGAAAGATCACACTAATCAACAGATGGTATTACTGGCCCTAGATGTTAGCAAAAATAATGAGAAACAATTAGATCAGATTAAGAAAATGGAAAGTATTTTTGATCAAAAACTTAGCATTCTGGATGAAACGGTGTTAGCTAAATTAGAGCAAATTGAAATAGCATGTACTATGAATACAAGCGAGGTCAAGATAGCTCAGGATAAATTGGAAGGACGATTTAAGGAGATGGAGAAAAGCGGCAGGGTCATTCAACAACAATTATCAGCAGTAGATGAAAACATATCCGGCATAATTAAAGATATGGACCGTCTCGAAATAAAATCAGCGGAACAATGGAAAAGCCTAGAAGCGGATCAGGAGCAATTAAAGAGTACCTTAGAAGACACTAAAAGCCAGATTGAAGAGAAAGTAAGCACGATTAAAGAGCAGATAAGAAAAGATTGGAAAAAAATGAATATCGATTCTAAAGATGAAAGATCCACCATTCTTAAGACAGTAGGCGAAAATCACACTCGTATTCAAGCATTAGAGCAAGAAATGAAGAGCAAGCTTAAAGAACAGACGGACAGGATCATTAAAGCCGAACTGAGGTCATTAGAGCAATCGTCGATATTTAAAACGGGAGCGTTGAAAGACAAGCAGGATGACTCAAATAGCCCGGAGGGTACTAGCATAGCAGGAAGTCAGACTCAGGCGGAGAGCCCATTAACAACAAACACGGAAGGGTTTCGCAAGAATATAGAAAGGAGTTCAACACCACAAGACGGTCATCAGCCCACACAACTTATTCAGGTAATTCGCTCAAACGATTACAAACCGCAGAAGTACACGGAAAATTCAGGGGTGACGCCTAAAGCTTTTATCAAAGAGATTGAAGACCATTACAATGACACTGGGGTACCTGAAGCACGTAGATTGAGGATGATGGAGTCCTTACATGGTTTTTAAGCTTCAAATATACATTTGGAACCATGTCAGATTTTAGATTAGCGTTTCTGCGCAAGTACTGGTCGCCAGCAATACAACAGAGTCTAAGGATGGAGCTTTACTCTAGAAAATACCAAACTACCCAGAAAACGAAATACTCAGATTTCTTTAACATGCAAATGCTAAAATTTCGCGACCTTGATTACCCTTTAAATGAAGCAGATCTGGTGATGACTATAGCGAGGCAATTGCCAGTCAACGTGCAACAAGTACTAGTCGCAGCGAACGTTAGTACGGCCCTACATGCAGAGCAGATATTACGTCAGATCGATGAGACTACATCTCATAGTCATTATAGAGGAGGAAGACAGCTGGAATTAGTCAATACCACAGAGGTCATAAAACCAAAACAGGCAAACACCAAAACGCAGGGTACTAATACAAGCACATCCACACCTAGGCGAAACCAGGAGGAAGGAGAAAACAGACCATACCAGCGTAACGAAAATAACTATAACAATAGATCATACCAAGGCAACAATAGATATCAACAGAGAGAATATCAGCAATGGCGTGAAAATCGAAGGAATGACAGGCCTTATGGAAGATACGGTGATTACAATGCCAATCAAAGATGGAAAGGAAGGAGAGGTCAAAATCAAGGAGAGCCACGTAATTATCGAAATGACTGGGATGATAGGCACGCTCAATCGCAAAATTACCTAGAGGAGTTACACGCTAGCCAAGGTGGAGAGCGTGGATGATGGGAAAAGGCCATTGGGAACATGAAGAATCCAGACACACATACTGAGGAAGCTGGAAGTCTACTGAGACAAGAGGAATATCAAGGGCATAAGCGACAGAATGATGAGGGAAGTCGCAATGGAGCTTAAAAAAATGCTAAATTTGGATAAAGAAGACAGTCTACAAACGCAACAGTCGGAAGTTGGAGATGGATGGATAGTAGCGAACATACAAGAATGGATTGCTTTGCCAGAGGACTGCCTGGAGGAGACGGTGAAACCACGGAACGATGAAATTAGGCAATTACCCATTATTTACGCGAGGATTGATGGAATTAAGATAAGATGTTTATTGGATACGGGGTCACAGATCAGTCTGGTATCGGAGGCCTTGGTTCGAGAGTTGGGACGGAGTGAGAATATTCCTGTAATTCCCGTACCACAGCTCAAAGTGAGGGGTGTTATTCCTGAACGCACCGTCACTTGTAAACGTCAGGCATACTTGGAGCTGAACATATTGGAACACACTTTTGGGCAAACATTCATTATCATGGCAAAGATGAATTTCAATATAATTCTTGGTGCAAATTTTATTTGTGACTATCAAGCAGTGATAGATTTGCACAAGAATACAGTCAGTTTTAGAGAGTATGATCAGCTGAAGAATGTGGGATTGCATATGGATGAAATCACTACCGGAAAAGATGTAAATTCTTGGGCATTGGAAGCAATATCAGAAGAGACGGAAGAGGAGATACGAAAGGCAGAAGATAACATCATAGAAGGGGCTGTTGTGGAACTAGATGAGGAGATTGAATCCCAGGAGATATGGTCTTTATTAACAGAAGGAGATAACAGTGATGCACAATTTGAAGAGTTACTACAGGAGCGGCTCAATGACATTCAACTTGGAGGTGAACACAGAAAACAGTTGGAAGAGATTTTAAGGAAGCACAAATCAGTATTTGATACAGTACCTGGGAAAATATTAAATTTCAAATATTCTATGCAAGTCGAGGACTGGTCAACTTTCAAAAGCAGGTTGTACCCAATTCCTGAATAATATCGTGGTCAAGTTAAGGTCATTATAGATGAGATGTAACAAGCTGGAGTGATAAGGAAGACACCTACACCTTATCTAAATGCGATTTTGGCAGTCACAAAACCAAATGGATCTATTAGACTTTGTTTAGATGCCAGAAATCTCAACATGAGACTCATTTTTCCTGAGTATGACGGAGCGCCAATTATCAGAGACGTACTAAAAGGCTTTAAAAACAAGAGTATTTATTCATCAGTCGATTTGAAGTCCAGTTTCCACCATCTTGAATTGGATGAGAAGTCACAGCTTCTAACTGGCTTCTTATTCGATAACCAGACGTTTTGCTTCGTCCGAATGCCCTTTGGAGTCAAAACAGCGGGCTGTGCTTTAATCCGAGCCCTGGACCGGAATCTAACCGAGGAAGTTAAGGAGATGACGGTACGCTACATTGATGACATTCTGCTGGCATCCGACAACATTGAAACTCACATGGAGAATTTAGATAAAGTATTGGGCAACCTGAATGCATCGAATTTCAAAGTAAATCTGAAGAAATCGCATTTCTTCAAGAGCGAGATCTTATATTTGGGTCACGTCATTGACAAGGAGGGAGTGAAGCCAAATCCAGCTAAGATCGAAGCGATAAAGAATTTCCCTACACCAACGAGAGTCAAGCACATTCGGGCTTTCTTAGGCGTAACGGGATTCTTTAAAGAAAACTGTCCAGGTTATACGGAGACTGTAGCTCCCATGCAGGAAATGTTAAAGAAAAATAATAAATGGTTATGGAATGCGGAGTGTGAGAAGGCATTCCAAGCAACAAAACAGCTATTGGAAAACTGCATTAAATTAGGATATCCAGATTTCAAGCACAAATTAATTGGTATAGGTGCTATGCTCTACCAAGAAGATCCAGCTAACCTGCAACACAAGACATATTTGGCATTTGTCAGCCGAAAATTGCGTAAGCACGAGCGCAATTATACTGTAACCGAGCTAGAATTGTTGGCCATCCTTCATGCGCTTCAACAATGGAAACGAATAATCTATGGTTACCCCATTGTTGTCAGGACTGATCACAAGGCACTAACATTCTTGTTTAAGATGTCGATGGCAAGTGAACGTGTGACACGTTGGTCTATATATATTCAGCAGTTTAGCATTGAGATTGAACATTGCCCAGGGAAGATGAACGTGATTCCGGATGCACTCAGCAGGAACCCAGAGCCTAATAATGAAGAAACAGCGACGGTACAACACATGGAGTTAACACCGAAGGACCGGGAATTCTTGGAGGAATTACGTGAAATACAGCGAGAACAGGAAGCGGAACCATGGATGATGCTATTAATTCGATACTTCAAAGAGCAGCTACCTACAGGAACACCTGCATTTCGAGAAGCAAAAACCAAAGAAGGAAGATATGTTTATGTCAACGATTTGCTGCACAAATGGGTAGATAATGACCACACCAAGTTACGCATATTAGTACCTGCATCATTTCAGCGAGGACTGACATGGCATACGCACGAAAGTTACGGTCACGTGGGCGTAGACAAGTGCGAAGCGACAATAGGAGAGACATTTACATGGCCACGTATGAGAACAACTATATGTGACGTCATTACAACTTGTGATCCGTGTCAGAGGACAAAGCCCTATAACTATTTAATGAGGCAGTATCCCAGACCATTGCTACCTCAGAAACCATGCGAGCTACTGGCCCTGGACTGTTTCGGTCAAATTCCGAAAGGAAGGCGAGGTTGCCGTCACTTGCTAGTGTGCATTGATGTATTTTCTAAGTTCGTAGTACTATGCCCTATTCAGAAATCTACATCGAAGCAAGTACTCAGTCGTATTCGAAATAGAGTTATTCCAATCCTTGGAAAA
This sequence comes from Meconema thalassinum, assembly GCA_946902985.2. Taxonomy (NCBI): domain Eukaryota; kingdom Metazoa; phylum Arthropoda; class Insecta; order Orthoptera; family Tettigoniidae; genus Meconema; species Meconema thalassinum. The sequence goes on from OX336392.1 coordinate 550,667,762, forward strand.
CCAGAATTTATATTGTCAGATCATGGCAGTTATTTCACAAGCGCCGAATTCAAAAAGGTATGGAGGACATGGGTATAAAACACGTTTTAAGCAGTATCCGACATGCCCAAGCTAATCCAAGTGAGAGAGCAATAAGATGTGTAACATCATACTTGAGAATCTTCATTCCCAATGAACATCACAGATGGGTGGATAAAATTAAGGACGTAGAGACATGCATGAATTCTACCAGGCACGAGTCAACAGGACAAATCCCTATGGTCCTACACAAGAACGAGTATCCAGTGAGAACGTGGAAAAGCATCATTAACTGTCCACAAGATCCCATGATAGCACCTGACCTGCGGATTGAGAGAACGAGAGCCTACATGAGAAAACAAGCAGACCGCAGATTACGGCGAGTAAGAAATAAGAGGTTTCACTGTGATCTTGAAATCAACCAGCTCGTTTTGGTGAAACGACCCGCTACATCGGACCCAGAGAAGAAAATCTTCAGTAAATTCTGTGAAAAGTTCATAGGACCCTATTCTATCGTAAGAAACCTTGGAAATAATGCTTACAGAGTGAAAGAGTTAAGCACAGGAACAATGTCAGTTTACAATGCAGCCAACTTAAAAAAGTATCGTAGAAGTGAGCCATGGGAGCGACAAAATAATGATGCAGTTTAAATATATGGACGTCCTACTATCAACAAAGTGGACGGGGAGCAGTTGAGTACGGCACGTGAAGGAGGAAGTAGAGTTGGTGTTGACAAACATTAACGAGACGAGCAGAGTGTTGCCTCAGGCATCAGCGGGTCATGCAAGCAGACTGAGAGGGGAGATACAAGCAGGAAATGAAAACGAGTAAATGCCATTCAAGACAAGAGCGGCTAGACCAAGTAATAGAAAAGGGGTGATTCTGAAATAAAACAAATTGGCCTACGGAAGTCTTTTAAAATTGTCGACTTTATTCCTAAGTTCGAAATTTTGTGAGTGGGAGAGTTGTGAACCCTTTATCCTCTGTTGGATAAATGATTCTATGTTTTATTTCTTCAATTAATAAATATTTCCACCACCATCATGAAAGTAGCCAGACGGAGATGAGGAAATTTCAAGCATTTGTTGGAGACAGCGGGGACATACCTGAAGCAGTTTGACAAAAGTCTAAATACTTTAGCTGTGAAAGGAAATAGCCTAGCGATGTGTCAGAAGGACAGGTGTTGGCCACCTCAAAATAGAAGCGACGCGCAGTGAGACATGGTTCTGGTATGTTCATTGTAATATTCGCGCCTAGAAGAAATATGATGCAGTAACGTGAGTGGCTGATGAAGATAATAGACACTCCTACGACGCCAAGATCTCCTAAAAACCGCCAAGTTACAGAAAATGTGGAACCAATGAGAAATGAATGCCTACGAGCGCGGCAAGACCAGCTTGGGTACGCGGTGGCTAGCATTCACGCGGGAAATCGCCTAGACAAAATCTCTACGATCGATTCTAGGATTAATGGGCATATTCTTGACCTGTGCAATGTAATGAGTTCAGTGATATTTATTTCATTCCTGTACCACCATTATTTCGAGAAATTTTTGTATAATCCCCCCCCATCAAGACCTAGGGCCAGTTCATTTATAAGTGGCGTGAAGAGCCAAGACATTGACTACTACTCTGTGCGTCGACGGACGTAGACGTTTTACTTGTGTTCGTCTGAGGACGGAACGTATTACATTTTGTGTGTCGAAGACACAAGTTTGTGACTTTATTTTGTGCGTCTAAGGACGTAGGCTGTTATACTTTTGCGTGTCATGAGGACATAGAAGTTATTGTAAATGTGTTAAACTCAGTGATAGATAGTCACAGTACTATATTTTGTAGGGGCAGTATCGTCGATAATTCGCCAACAAACTGTTACGGGGAAAGTAGTACCTGGAACGGCGAATTTAGTAGTCAGATATCAAGTGTATATTAATCTAACTTTCTGAATCAGCACGAGAGATGACATCGATTACCATAGAAGAAGTTTGGAATTCTCAACACTCCGTCCAGATGGCTGAGATGAGATAAGAACCATTCAATTGGGAGATGGCAGCTGATGTTCTTTGACGGGTGACTGAACGAGAGATGAGTACAATATAATATTCTTTATTATTTGATAAATTAACTTATGGTTTATGGGACATATTTTTGTAAATACTTTGCTTGTTTGATTGACGTAGTATTTTTTAGTTTTGGTCTGACACACCTTTTGCATGGAAACAGCTCGCATATGTTATTAGTGGAAGGTTCTTGTTTTTGTTTGTTGTTTTAACTAACGTAGCTATGTGAACGGCCGTGTTTGCATATGTTACGCAATGCGGTTGAAAACGTCTCTCGGAGATATGTTGTGTTTCAGAAGTAGGACTGAAGTAATATAATGATACAGTAGATTGGAGGGTAAATAAATTGTTTAAGGTTTATTATTGATCAGATTCAGTGAGATTATTGCCTTTGGAGCAATGTAATTTGTGACGAAGAGCAATCAGCTCTATCGTAGGTTTTAAATATTGTTTTAATAGTTTGTGAGCATCTATTCAGCAGACCTGTGTGAAAATCGTCATGTCATTCCCAGAGGTGTGATTGTGTGTATTTTGTGGTCATTACAAGCGGGATTTTCAGCTTAGACTGATTTCTGTCAGCTTGGTGCCAGATCCATATTGTAACCTTGCGAGGGCAATTGTGGATATTTTGATTATTGTCTGACCATATGTTGAGGTGGTTGAGATTTTTGTTGCTGTTGGTTCCTTGAGATAACGGCACAGCTGGTCAGTTATTTATATACACTAGAGTTGGGACATGACGAGTATTGAGAAGGGGGAGATGTTTCACAAGGCGGTTTGAACGGTGCAAGCAAGGTCATTAGTGAGGAGCGCTTATTGACTCCGTAATTACTTGAAATACAGAATAAGAACTGATCAATGGTAAAAATTGTTTAAATAAATGGGAATTGCCTACGAATCACGATAATCTCCGAAGCGTTACCTTAACATGCAGTTTTGTTCATATAGAGTAATCTTAGCCTGCCAGGCTTTGTTGTTGTTGGTTTCGTCCATGTTTATTTTCCATATCAGTGACCTGTGAAGTCACGTGCAATGCTGTCTTTCCTTGTGTGTTTATTGAGCAATTGGCCAGGTTGGCAGCTCAGCTTGTTAAGTGCGTCATCGCACTAATGAGGGTCTCAGGGAGATTCCTGTAAATAGTAGATTTGTAGTATGGGTGTCAGCATTAGATTTTAAGGGTTTTTATTAATGTCATACCCATATCCATAAACGTTGATTTACGCGATGTTTGTTCGTGAGCACCGTGGCTGTTAACCCGTTGTAAACGAACAGTCATCCAAGTACTCATTTCTCGTAGTTAGTCATCACGCGTACATAAAATACAAATGCAAGGTAGTGGAACATGGATCCACATTTTTATAAAGGGGGAGATCCGTCTGACTCCTCAACATTGATAGATGTTCCTGTCATGGGAAAATTCAGGGAGGATATTGTTTATTATTGTTGTTTATTTTCTTTTTATGCACAATTAGTCATTAAATCATGTTATTATTTTACGTCTTGTCTCCTTACTTTCTTAATTATAGTTTTAATTCTATGACGCTTGCCTCAGTAGAGCATGTTGTTTGGCGGACGTAACCATCACACTATGAACTGAGCGCGACCCCTTGATCAAGATTCTTGCACATAAACACTGCTATTCTGAAGGGTTCATAGGGATAAAACTGGCGCGGCCAAGCGTGGGGACATTCACTGTGGTGTAACGGCGGAGAAATTACACATATCAATATTGGCGTATTTGAGTAAAACTGACATGCCGCAAGTGCAGGCAGATATGACAGTATTTAATCACCGGAAAGTGATATTTTATTAAAAGTAATTGAGGCGAAGTGGATACCGCCAAATGTGTGAAATATAAATTAAAATCAGGAGTTTGCAAAGTAAAATACGGTTCACGTTTTTGTCTATTGAATTAAAGTAAAAGGTAATATATGTGTTACCGGGCGCCCAATGATTAAAGTTAAAACTAGATTTGTTTAGAAAGTCAAACTCATGAAAATATTAGGAGGCTGTAGCCTAAAATGACAATTAATACTTTGTTAATTAGTCAGTGTTAATATCAGATCAGGATAACAATTTAATGACTAAATATGTGCTTGGGTTTAAAATTAAATTGAGTAAAACTAGAACTACTCAGAGATGCAATCGACTAGTGGGATTAAATGTAAAAATAAATGAACTGAGTAGGGTAAAGAAATTAAATGTGCATTGGATTGTATGTATGTGTCAAGGGGCATTGCTTTATGCCATTTCCCTAATGTCTCATATAAATTGTATAACATGGCAACGGTGGAACAGATTCAAGAAATCATTGAGAGTGCAGCTAGGAGAACACGGGAATTGTTGGACACTAAATTGGCGGAACAGAGTCAATCATTAAACACTAGTATGTTAGAACAAAGTGAAGCAATAAACAAATTATCTGAACAAAGTGAATCATTGCGGACACAATTAAACAATAGTAGGCTAGAACAAAGTGGGTCTATAAACAAATTATCTGAACAAAGTGAATCATTGCGGACACAATTAAACAAAAGTAGGCTAGAACAAAGTGAGTCTATAAACAAATTATCCGAGCAGAGTGAATCACTGAAAACTAAACTAGCTGAACAAAGTGAATCATTGCGGACACAAATAAATAACAGTAGGATGGAACAAAATGAATATCAAGCGGAACAAGCTAGGTTATTAAAAAGTGAAATTAATGACACTATCAATTCACAGTTAGAGACCCTAACCGCAGACATGAAAGATCACACTAATCAACAGATGGTATTACTGGCCCTAGATGTTAGCAAAAATAATGAGAAACAATTAGATCAGATTAAGAAAATGGAAAGTATTTTTGATCAAAAACTTAGCATTCTGGATGAAACGGTGTTAGCTAAATTAGAGCAAATTGAAATAGCATGTACTATGAATACAAGCGAGGTCAAGATAGCTCAGGATAAATTGGAAGGACGATTTAAGGAGATGGAGAAAAGCGGCAGGGTCATTCAACAACAATTATCAGCAGTAGATGAAAACATATCCGGCATAATTAAAGATATGGACCGTCTCGAAATAAAATCAGCGGAACAATGGAAAAGCCTAGAAGCGGATCAGGAGCAATTAAAGAGTACCTTAGAAGACACTAAAAGCCAGATTGAAGAGAAAGTAAGCACGATTAAAGAGCAGATAAGAAAAGATTGGAAAAAAATGAATATCGATTCTAAAGATGAAAGATCCACCATTCTTAAGACAGTAGGCGAAAATCACACTCGTATTCAAGCATTAGAGCAAGAAATGAAGAGCAAGCTTAAAGAACAGACGGACAGGATCATTAAAGCCGAACTGAGGTCATTAGAGCAATCGTCGATATTTAAAACGGGAGCGTTGAAAGACAAGCAGGATGACTCAAATAGCCCGGAGGGTACTAGCATAGCAGGAAGTCAGACTCAGGCGGAGAGCCCATTAACAACAAACACGGAAGGGTTTCGCAAGAATATAGAAAGGAGTTCAACACCACAAGACGGTCATCAGCCCACACAACTTATTCAGGTAATTCGCTCAAACGATTACAAACCGCAGAAGTACACGGAAAATTCAGGGGTGACGCCTAAAGCTTTTATCAAAGAGATTGAAGACCATTACAATGACACTGGGGTACCTGAAGCACGTAGATTGAGGATGATGGAGTCCTTACATGGTTTTTAAGCTTCAAATATACATTTGGAACCATGTCAGATTTTAGATTAGCGTTTCTGCGCAAGTACTGGTCGCCAGCAATACAACAGAGTCTAAGGATGGAGCTTTACTCTAGAAAATACCAAACTACCCAGAAAACGAAATACTCAGATTTCTTTAACATGCAAATGCTAAAATTTCGCGACCTTGATTACCCTTTAAATGAAGCAGATCTGGTGATGACTATAGCGAGGCAATTGCCAGTCAACGTGCAACAAGTACTAGTCGCAGCGAACGTTAGTACGGCCCTACATGCAGAGCAGATATTACGTCAGATCGATGAGACTACATCTCATAGTCATTATAGAGGAGGAAGACAGCTGGAATTAGTCAATACCACAGAGGTCATAAAACCAAAACAGGCAAACACCAAAACGCAGGGTACTAATACAAGCACATCCACACCTAGGCGAAACCAGGAGGAAGGAGAAAACAGACCATACCAGCGTAACGAAAATAACTATAACAATAGATCATACCAAGGCAACAATAGATATCAACAGAGAGAATATCAGCAATGGCGTGAAAATCGAAGGAATGACAGGCCTTATGGAAGATACGGTGATTACAATGCCAATCAAAGATGGAAAGGAAGGAGAGGTCAAAATCAAGGAGAGCCACGTAATTATCGAAATGACTGGGATGATAGGCACGCTCAATCGCAAAATTACCTAGAGGAGTTACACGCTAGCCAAGGTGGAGAGCGTGGAAGATGGGAAAAGGCCATTGGGAACATGAAGAATCCAGACACACATACTGAGGAAGCTGGAAGTCTACTGAGACAAGAGGAATATCAAGGGCATAAGCGACAGAATGATGAGGGGAGTCGCAATGGAGCTAAAAAAAAATGCTAAATTTGGATAAAGAAGACAGTCTACAAACGCAACAGTCGGAAGTTGGAGATGGATGGATAGTAGCGAACATACAAGAATGGATTGCTTTGCCAGAAGACTGCCTGGAGGAGACGGTGAAACCACGGAACGATGAAATTAGGCAATTACCCATTATTTACGCGAGGATTGATGGAATTAAGATAGGATGTTTATTGGATACGGGGTCACTGATCAGTCTGGTATCGGAGGCCTTGGTTCGAGAGTTGGGACGGAGTCAGAATATTCCTGTAATTCCCGTACCACAGCTCAAAGTGAGGGGTGTTATTCCTGAACGCACCGTCACTTGTAAACGTCAGGCATACTTGGAGCTGAACATATTGGAACACACTTTTGGGCAAACATTCATTATCATGGCAAAGATGAATTTCAATATAATTCTTGGTGCAAATTTTATTTGTGACTATCAAGCAGTGATAGATTTGCACAAGAATACAGTCAGTTTTAGAGAGTATGATCAGCTGAAGAATGTGGGATTGCATATGGATGAAATCACTACCGGAAGAGATGTAAATTCTTGGGCATTGGAAGCAATATCAGAAGAGACGGAAGAGGAGATACGAAAGGCAGAAGATAACATCATAGAAGGGGCTGTTGTGGAACTAGATGAGGAGATTGAATCCCAGGAGATATGGTCTTTATTAACAGAAGGAGATAACAGTGATGCACAATTTGAAGAGTTACTACAGGAGCGGCTCAATGACATTCAACTTGGAGGTGAACACAGAAAACCGTTGGAAGAGATTTTAAGGAAGCACAAAGCAGTATTTGATACAGTACCTGGGAAAATATTAAATTTCAAATATTCTATGCAAGTCGAGGACTGGTCACCTTTCAAAAGCAGGTTGTACCCAATTCCTGAAAAATATCGTGGTCAAGTTAAGGTCATTATAGATGAGATGTAACAAGCTGGAGTGATAAGGAAGACACCTACACCTTATCTAAATGCGATTTTGGCAGTCACAAAACCAAATGGATCTATTAGACTTTGTTTAGATGCCAGAAATCTCTACATGAGACTCATTTTTCCTGAGTATGACAGAGCGCCAATTATCAGAGACGTACTAAAAGGCTTTAAAAACAAGAGCATTTATTCATCAGTCGATTTGAAGTCCAGTTTCCACCATCTTGAATTGGATGAGAAGTCACAGCTTCCAACTGGCTTCTTATTCGATAACCAGACGTTTTGCTTCGTCCGAATGCCCTTTGGAGTCAAAACAGCGGGCTGTGCTTTAATCCGAGCCCTGGACCGGAATCTAACCGAGGAAGTTAAGGAGATGACGGTAAGCTACATTGATGACATTCTGCTGGCATCCGACAACATTGAAACTCACATGGAGAATTTAGATAAAGTATTGGGCAACCTGAATGCATCGAATTTCAAAGTAAATCTGAAGAAATCGCATTTCTTCAAGAGCGAGATCTTATATTTGGGTCACGTCATTGACAAGGAGGGAGTGAAGCCAAATCCAGCTAAGATCGAAGCGATAAAGAATTTCCCTACACCAACGAGAGTCAAGCACATTCGGGCTTTCTTAGGCGTAACGGGATTCTTTAAAGAAAACTGTCCAGGTTATACGGAGACTGTAGCTCCCATGCAGGAAATGTTAAAGAAAAATAATAAATGGTTATGGAATGCGGAGTGTGAGAAGGCATTCCAAGCAACAAAACAGCTATTGGAAAACTGCATTAAATTAGGATATCCAGATTTCAAGCACAAATTAATTGGTATAGGTGCTATGCTCTACCAAGAAGATCCAGCTAACCTGCAACACAAGACATATTTGGCATGTGTCAGCCGAAAATTGCGTAAGCACGAGCGCAATTATACTGTAACCGAGCTAGAATTGTTGGCCATCCTTCATGCGCTTCAACAATGGAAACGAATAATCTATGGTTACCCCATTGTTGTCAGGACTGATCACAAGGCACTAACATTCTTGTTTAAGACGTCGATGGCAAGCGAACGTGTGACACGTTGGTCTATATATATTCAGCAGTTTAGCATTGAGATTGATCATTGCCCAGGGAAGATGAACGTGATTCCGGATGCACTCAGCAGGAACCCAGAGCCTGATAATGAAGAAACAGCGACGGTACATCACTTGGAGTTAACACCGAAGGACCGGGAATTATTGGAGGAATTACGTGAAATACAGCGAGAACAGGACGCGAAACCATGGATGATGCTATTAATTCGATACTTCAAAGAGCAGCTACCTACAGGAACACCTGCATTTCGAGAAGCAAAAACCAAAGAAGGAAGATATGTTTATGTCAACAATTTGCTGCACAAATAGGTAGATAATGACCACACCAAGTTACGCATATTAGTACCTGCATCATTACAGCGAGGACTGACATGGCATACGCACGAAAGTTACGGTCACGTGGGCGTAGACAAGTGCGAAGCGACAATAGGAGAGACATTTACATGGCCACGTATGAGAACAACTATATGTGACGTCATTACAACTTGTGATCCGTGTCAGAGGACAAAGCCCAATAACTATTTAATGAGGCAGTATCCTAGACCATTGCTACCTCAGAAACCATGCGAGCTACTGGCCCTGGACTGTTTTGGTCAAATTCCGAAAGGAAGGCGAGGTTGCCGTCACTTGCTAGTGTGCATTGATGTATTTTCTAAGTTCGTAGTACTATGCCCTATTCAGAAATCTACGTCGAAGCAAGTACTCAGTCGTATTCGAAATAGAGTTATTCCAATCCTTGGAAAACCAGAATTTATATTGTCAGATCATGTCAGTTATTTCACAAGCGCCGAATTCAAAAAGGTATGGAGGACATGGGTATAAAACACGTTTTAAGCAGTATCCGACATGCCCAAGCTAATCCAAGTGAGAGAGCAATAAGATGTGTAACATCATACTTGAGAATCTTCATTCCCAATGAACATCACAGATGGGTGGATAAAATTAAGGACGTAGAGACATGCATGAATTCTACCAGGCACGAGTCAACAGGACAAATCCCTATGGTCCTACACAAGAACGAGTATCCAGTGAGAACGTGGAAAAGCATCATTAACTGTCCACAAGATCCCATGATAGCACCTGACCTGCGGATTGAGAGAACGAGAGCCTACATGAGAAAACAAGCAGACCGCAGATTACGGCGAGTAAGAAATAAGAGGTTTCACTGTGATCTTGAAATCAACCAGCTCGTTTTGGTGAAACGACCCGCTACATCGGACCCAGAGAAGAAAATCTTCAGTAAATTCTGCGAAAAGTTCATAGGACCCAATTCTATCGTAAGAAACCTTGGAAATAATGCTTACAGAGTGAAAGAGTTAAGCACAGGAACAATGTCAGTTTACAATGCAGCCAACTTAAAAAAGTATCGTAGAAGTGAGCAATGGGAGCGACAAAATAATGATGCAGTTTAAATATATGGACGTCCTACTATCAACAAAGTGGACGGGGAGCAGTTGAGTACGGCACGTGAAGGAGGAAGTAGAGTTGGTGTTGACAAACATTAACGAGACGAGCAGAGTGTTGCCTCAGGCATCAGCGGGTCATGCAAGCAGACTGAGAGGGGAGATACAAGCAGGAAATGAAAACGAGTAAATGCCATTCAAGACAAGAGCGGCTAGACCAAGTAATAGAAAAGGGGTGATTCTGAAATAAAACAAATTGGCCTACGGAAGTCTTTTAAAATTGTCGACTTTATTCCTAAGTTCGAAATTTTGTGAGTGGGAGAGTTGTGAACCCTTTATCCTCTGTTCGATAAATGATTCTATGTTTTATTTCTCCAATTAATAAATGTTTCCACCAGCATCATGAAAGTAGCCAGACGGAGATGAGGAAATTTCAAGCATTGGTTGGAGACAGCGGGGACATACCTGAAGCAGTTTGACAAAAGGCTAAATACTTTAGCTGTGAAAGGAAATAGCCTAGCGATGTGTCAGAAGGACAGGTGTTGGCCACCTCAAAATAGAAGCGACGCGCAGTGAGACATGGTTCTGGTATGTTCATTGTAATATTCGCGCCTAGAAGAAATATGATGCAGTAACGTGAGTGGCTGATGAAGATAATAGACACTCCTACGACGCCAAGATCTCCTAAAAACCGCCAAGTTACAGAAAATGTGGAACCAATGAGAAATGAATGCCTACGAGCGCGGCAAGACCAGCTTGGGTACGCGGTGGCTAGCATTCACGCGGGAAATCGCCTAGACAAAATCTCTACGATCGATTCTAGGATTAATGGGCATATTCTTGACCTGTGCAATGTAATGAGTTCAGTGATATTTATTTCATTCCTGTACCACTATTATTTCGAGAAATTTTTGTATAATTTCTCCCCCCCCCCATCAAGACCTAGGGCCAGATCATTTATAAGTGGCGTGAAGAGCCAAGACATTGACTACTACTCTGTGCGTCGACGGACGTAGACGTTTTACTTGTGTTCGTCTGAGGACGGAACGTATTACATTTTGTGTGTCGAAGACACAAGTTTGTGACTTTATTTTGTGCGTCTAAGGACGTAGGCTGTTATACTTTTGCGTGTCATGAGGACATAGAAGTTATTGTAAATGTGTTAAACTCAGTGATAGATAGTCACAGTACTATATTTTGTAGGGGCAGTATCGTCGATAATTCGCCAACAAACTGTTACGGGGAAAGTAGTACCTGGAACGGCGAATTTAGTAGTCAGATATCAAGTGTATATTAATCTAACTTTCTGAATCAGCACGAGAGATGACATCGATTACCATAGAAGAAGTTTGGAATTCTCAACACTCCGTCCAGATGGCTGAGATGAGATAAGAACCATTCAATTGGGAGATGGCAGCTGATGTTCTTTGACGGGTGACTGAACGAGAGATGAGTACAATATAATATTCTTTATTATTTGATAAATTAACTTATGGTTTATGGGACATATTTTTGTAAATACTTTGCTTGTTTGATTGACGTAGTATTTTTTAGTTTTGGTCTGACACACCTTTTGCATGGAAACAGCTCGCATATGTTATTAGTGGAAGTTTCTTGTATTTGTTTGTTGTTTTAACTAACGTAGCTATGTGAACGGCCATGTTTGCATATGTTACGCAATGCGGTTGAAAACGTCTCTCGGAGATATGTTGTGTTTCAGAAGTAGGACTGAAGTAATATAATGATACAGTAGATTGGAGGGTAATTAAATTGTTTAAGGTTTATTATTGATCAGATTCAGTGAGATTATTGCCTTTGGAGCAATGTAATTTGTGACGAAGAGCAATCAGCTCAATCGTAGGTTTTAAATATTGTTTTAATAGTTTGTGAGCATCTATTCAGCAGACCTGTGTGAAAATCGTCATGTCATTCCCAGAGGTGTGATTGTGTGTATTTTGTGGTCATTACAAGCGGGATTTTCAGCTTAGACTGATTTCTGTCAGCTTGGTGCCAGATCCATATTGTAACCTTGCGAGGGCAATTGTAGATATTTTGATTATTGTCTGACCATATGTTGAGGTGGTTGAGATTTTTGTAGCTGTTGGATCCTTGAGATAACGGCACAGCTGGTCAGTTATTTATATACACTGGAGTTGGGACATGACGTGTATTGAGAAGGGGGAGATGTTTCACAAGGCGGTCTTAACGGTGCAAGCAAGGTCATTAGTGAGGAGCGCTTATTGACTCCGTAATTACTTGAAATACAGAATAAGAACTGATCAATGGTAAAAATGTTTAAATAAATGGGAGTTGCCTACGAATCACGATAATCTCCGAAGCGTTACCTTAACATGCAGTTTAGTTCATATAAAGTAATCTTAGCCGGCCAGGCTTTTGTTGTTGTTGGTTTAGTCCATGTTTATTTTCCATATCAGTGACCCGTGAAGTCACGTGCAATGCTGTCTTTCCTTGTGTGTTTATTGAGCAATTGGCCAGGTTGGCAGCTCAGCTTGTTAAGTGCGTCATCGCACTAATGAGGGTCTCAGGGAGATTCCTGTAAATAGTAGATTTGTAGTATGGGTGTCAGCATTAGATTTTAAGGGTTTTTATTAATGTCATGCCCATATCCATAAACGTTGATTTACGCGATGATTGTTCGTGAGCACCGTGGCTGTTAACCCGTTGTAAACGAACAGTCATCCAAGTACTCATTTCTCGTAGTTAGTCATCACGCGTACATAAAATTCAAATGCAAGGTAGTGGAACATGGATCCACATTTTTATAAAGGGGGAGATCCGTCTGACTCCTCAACATTGATAGATGTTCCTGTCATGGGAAAATTCAGGGAGGATATTGTTTATTATTGTTGTTTATTTTCTTTTTATGCACAATTAGTCATTAAATCATGTTATTATTTTACGTCTTGTCTCCTTACTTTCTTAATTATAGTTTTAATCCTATGACGCTTGCCTCAGTAGAGCATGTTGTTTGGCGGACGTAACCATCACACTATGAACTGAGCGCGACCCCTTGATCAAGATTCTTGCACATAAACACTACTATTCTGAAGGGTTCAACACATTAATACAGTCATCACAATTAATACCGGTTATCAGACAGATTCTACACACACCCAAAGTACACGGGGCCACATTACCGCGTTGTCGCAGCTCCTAAACTTAAGAACCAACCAACCAAAAGCGAACATTTTGAAGGCTTCAGTTTCCAAATATTTGTGGGACCACGACAGTCAGCATTCTCTCCCTACCGTGTGTCTGAATCTGGCTCTAGGCTGGCCGGGACAATGCTCGCTTGTAACTGATGGAAATATGGAAACTGCTGTAACATTTCATTTCTACCTTATTTATACTGTATTTATATGAAATGTTGGTTCATATAAAATCAATATACCACTGCTCCATGCATCTGTCACGTTCCCAAGGGCCGATTGGCCAGTGGCGAGGAGAGACCATGTGCATGTGTGCTGTACAGCAGTGATCTTCAACTCGCAGCCCGCCGTGTATATTTCAGCGGCCCGCAACACGTTTTAGTTTCAATAATTCATATTTGATGGTATTTCGATAGCCACAACAGTGTTACGTTATTGTACCGTACCGATGATAAAAAGAACAAAGAGTTCAGAAGATTGCACCATATTGTTGATTTTTAGCCTATTTTCAATTTTGAAAAAATAGGCTTATGAGATCACCTTTTGTCCGTGTGTGTGTGCGTGTGTGTGTGTGTGTGTGTGTGTGTGTGTGAGGTGTGTGTGTGTGTCCCCCTAATAAAATCTAAACGGCTGGAGCGATTTCAATGAAACTCGGTAAGTTCATAGCGCTATTCCAGGCGACCTCGACCGTGCCCTTCAAATTTTGTTACGCTTCACCAATCCAACATGGCGGCTGTGCGAAATATTTCACTAGCATTCAATATCTCCGGAACTATTACCGATATCGCCCTGAAATTGTGTATTGTGATAAAAGGCACTACTAGAAGTTATTATTATTTCAGAAACGGTTCGAGTAATCAATTTGAAATTCAGAATATGCTCTAATTAGAGGCATATCTACACGTGGTTAAAATTGATCTGTCCAGTAGTTTCGGATTTTGGAAACTCACTCATAAGTCCCCTTATTTGGAGTAACTTATATACGTCAGTTCTACCAACATGATTATAAGTCTGCTGATAGTACCAATTTTTAGCCTACTTTCGATTTTTGCAAAAAAAGAAAGTAGACTTATGAGATCACTACAGGGCGAAAAAAAGTGTGTCTCTCTGTGTGTGTATGTGTGTGTGTGAGTCAGCGTGTGTGTGTGTGTGAGTGTGTGTACTCTGAAAGTCTGTCCCCCCCCCCTCTATCAATTCGAACACGGTGAGCGCAAATTGAACGAAATTTGGTACAAAGGTAGCACTAGCAAGGGACACCTCAGTGTCATGTTTTATATCGCCGCCATCTTGACGGAAACGTAATGGCGGCCACACAAATGTTCAAAGCTTAAATCAAATTACGACTAACCTAATCATCCGATCTCTACCAAATTTTGCAACAACATACCTTTATGGGGACAGCATCCTTTGACCAAATTAATAGGTCATCAGCCTAATAGTTTGCGGATGGCGGCCATCTTTGTGTGAAAATCGATTGCCCCTATTAATTCGAACACGGTGAAACCGAATGGAACGAAATTTGGTACAGAGGTAGTACTAGCAAAGGGCACCCCAGTGTCATGTTTTATGTCGCCGCCATCTTGACGGAAACGTAATGGCGGCCACACAAATGTTCAAAGCTTAAATCAAATTACGACTAACCTAATCATCCGATCTCTACCAAATTTTGCAACAACATACCTTTATGAAGGGAACATCCTTTGACAAATCTAATAGGTCATTAGCCTAATAGTTTGCGGATGGCGGCCATCTTTGTGTCAAAATCGATTACCCCTATTAATTCGAACACGGTGAAACCGAATGGAATGAAATTTGCTACAGAGGTAGCACTAGCAATGGGCACCTCAGTGTCATGTTTTATATCACCGCCATCTTGACGGAAACGTAATCGTGGCCACCCAAATGTTAAAGGCTAAAATGTAATTACGACCAACCTAATAATCCAGTCTCTACCAAATTTTGCAACAACAAATCTTTATGTGGGAAGCATATTCTGACCAAACTGCTAGATCATCAGCCCAATAGTTTGCTGATGGTGGCCATGTATGTGTGCAAATCGATTCCCCCTATCAATTCAAACACGGAGAAACCGAATTGAACGAAATTTGGTACTGAGGTAGCACTAGCAAAAGGCACCTCAGTGCCATGTTTTATATCGCCGCCATCTTGACGGAAACGGAATGACGGCCACCCAAATGTTAAAAGCTTAAATCAAATTTCGACCATCCTAATAATTTGATCTCTACCGGATTTTGCAACAACATGCCTTTTTGTGGAAAGCATCTTATGACTGACTACAAGGTAATCAGCCCAATAGTTTGCAAATAGCGGCCATGTATGTGTGCAAATCCGTTCCCCGGATCAATTCAAACACGGTGAAACCGAATTGAATGCATTTTTTTTACAGAGGTAGCACTAGCAAAGGGCACCTCATATTCATGTTTAATATCCCTATAGCACGTTGTATTTCAACAAGCTACTACAACCAACATTCAATTATACTCCTTGAAAAGGACAAAGAGTTATAACAATACCCATGCATTTAGGAGAAAGTAGGCTATATGTTCTTTACTGAACATCTTGTTAAATACATGTAACTTCTATACTATCAGTTGGATTTCAACCAAATTTCGTATGTGCTATGTGTACCATACCAGATATGACTATAGGTATTGTTAAGAGCAATCAGGGCTGCCAACTGTTAATAAATGCTGTCTATATTATTTTTACCCTAATATCAATATATCAGAAAGTATGCAAGCCAACAGCTCTATACTTTGCACACGTATAACACCTGACATTCTAGATTAATTTGGAGTAATTAATACAAGGCAGTGCTGCCAACATGATTCTATGCCTGCTCATATGTCCAATTTTAAAATACATGTAACTTCTATACTAACAAATGGATTTCATCCAAAATTGGCACAACAAGATATCATAATATTTCAGATTATTTCTGGCCATCACACGCATGGTATTGTTGGCAACATGCTTTTACGCGTGCTGATAGATCCAGTGTCTAACTGCATGTAACGTCCCTTGGACTTCAACCAAATTTTGTATTCTGTACCTTAAGAGGTGGAACTAAGAATATATTCAGTCACCAGGGCTGCCAACTGTAGTGCTCTATTAGGCTACATTATACCAGGTATATTTTGAACTAATTTGATATTTCGATATTACCAACTTAATTTCGTCATTATTCTAGATAGGTTCATATTCTGTAGAATAATCATTGGCTTGAAAAGTAGGCTGTATAGTTCTTCACGGAACTTCTTGTTTAATTCAAGTAGGGACTGCAGACATTCGATTTTCAAGTACTTCCGACTTTTGTTACCAAACGCCACCGCAGTCAGCTCCTGGCGACAAACTTTGGAACCCAAGAGCGTTAGTCAAATATAACCAATAATTTAGCTTCACACAAGTGTAATCAATGGAAGGTTCTTTATAATGCCATAAGTCTATGACATGGTACCGCCGGCTTTACTTTCCCTCCGAAGGAAGGCATACTGAGGAATTTTTAACACTCTTAATAAAATCCAATGACTTCGGTAGGGTTTGACCCACGACCTTGGGCATAGAAGCTCAGGCTGCCACCTATTATAGAAAGGAGGAACTTTGTGTTGGCGGAAACCCCCAAGATTAATTTTGCCATTATGGACACGGCCTACTGAATTCAAATGGGTTCTTTAATATACCAACATCGTATGACATGCGTGCCGAGATTTTTGTCGCCTTTCAAAAATCACTTACCACAGCCAGGAGCGAACCTGCAATCTTGGGGTTAGTAGTCCGACACGATAACCACTCACCCACCGTGGCAAGCAGTGGAACGATGCTGTTGACGTACAGATCACCCGGGTGGTGTCTATTTTGTAAAACCTGTTCCTGAGTTTACTTACTGCCACCTAGGCGGGAGCCTAATTTATTTTGCTTGGTTATTAGCCTACTTTCATTTATGAAAAAAAAAAGTCTTATGAGATCACCTTTTGTCCGTGTATCTGTCTGTGTGTGTGCGTGTATGTGTGTGATTCGTGTCCCCCCCACCCCCCCTTATAAAATCTAAACGGTTGGAGCGATTTCAATGAAACTCGGTAGGTTTATGGCACTATTCCAGACGACCCCGACCGTGCCCTTCAAATTTTGCTACGTCTTACCAATCCAACTTGGCGGCTGTGCGAAATATTTCACCAGCATTCAATATCTCCGAAACTATTCCCGATATCACCCTGGAATATTGTATGGTGATAAAGGGAACTACTAGAAGTTCACCTATGTGACGTTTGAAAGCCTACAAAACTACAAAACCAATATGACGGCCAAGGGAAGTTGCGACTTTTAAATAGACGTTTATCGCGATTTAACGAACAAAAAGCAATGAAACTTGGTACAGTATATGTTTATACACATTGTAATGCACCGACCTCCAATTTCGTTCAATTGTTTACATAACCTCCAGATGGCGGCTGTGCGAAATATTTCACTCGCATTCTATATCTCTCAAACAATTACGGGTATCATCCTGAAAGTTTGCTCGGAGATAAAGGGCACTTACTGGAAGTTCATCTATGAATCTTTCAAAAAATCGGTTAACTACCAAACGAATATGGCGGCCAAGCGAATTTGAAAGTTTTAAATAGAATTTTCTGGCGATTTAATAATCCAAACGCAATGAAACATGGTACAGCAAATGTTTATACACATTGTAATGCACTGGTATCTAATTTAGTTCAATTGTTCACATAACCACAAGATGGCGGCTGTGCCAATTTTAAAATTATGTTTATATTTCTTGTGTCGTAATTATGCGATCGAAGAGAAAGTTTGAATAATGAAGCTACGCAATAATATTCCTTTAATGGTACATGACTGTGGCATATACATACTGTATAACAATCCAATATGGCGACCATCCGAAATATTTAGATGGTTCTCAATATCTACGAATCTATTATAGCAATCAAACTGATTTTTTTTTATGTTCATAGCGGCTATGAACATAAGTTCACCTATAGAACTTTCAATAACCTGGTGATCACAAATCCAACATGGCAACTACGCAAAGTATAAATATTCACATGGACGTTTTTCGCAATTTAACCATCCAAATGCAGTGAAACTTGGTACATTAAATCCTTATACAAACGTTAATCCACTGGCATCGAATTGATTTCAATTGTTTCCATAACCACAATATGTCAGCTGTGCGAAATTTTAAAATCTCGTTTTTACTTCTTGTGTCCTAATTAAGCGATTGAAGTTTGAATACTACACGTACACAATAATCTTCATGTAACAGTTCATAACTCTATGACCTACATATATAACAAGTAGTTCCGTGAAGAACTATACAACCTATTTTCATAAATCCTATGTATGTTGATTGCCTTTATCAACATACAAACTTTCAGTTTTATTGCTGTAATAGATTCGTAGATATTGAGAACTGTTTAAATATTGCGGATGGTCACCAAGTTGGATTTTATATATTTAGGTCGGGGTCGTCCGGAATAGTGCTATGCATTTACTGAGTGTCATTGAAGTAGCTTCAGCTGTTTAGAAGTTATTAGGGGGCGACACACACGAATCAATCACAAACACACGCACACACAGACAGACCCGGGCAAAAGGTGATCTCATATGCCTATTTTTTCATAGATGAAAATAGGCTAAGAATCCAACATGGCGACCATCCCAAATATTTAGTCGGTTCTCAATATCTACGAATCAATTACAGAAATCAAACTGAAATTTCGTATGTTGATAGAAGCAATTAATATAAGTAGGGTATATGAAAATAGGCTGTATAGTTCTTCACGGAACTACTTGTTATGAATCCGCTGACGGATTGTGCACTTCACTACACAACATACAATAATTAGTGGAAATAACATGTTTCTTTCTTGGAGTGAACATCTTCAGATCCACATTATGTGTTGATTGAGTTGGGTAATAAACTGCAGGCAGGAACATTTGATACCTAGGAAGCGGCTTACGTGGTTTATGAGGAAACGCGAACACATGGGACACATTTAACAAGGCAGGATCCTTATTCAAGATCACAGGTATAATGGACAAGATTCAGAGAAGACATGAGTCTAGAATCAAGCTGTATTACTTGAAATAGTATTTCATGTTGAACTATCGGAAGGTTTGATAGTTTTAATCAACGGTGAAAGTGAGGATTTTTCACAACCCAGATACGTGACTCCCTTCAGTGTATTTGTAACATTAGCAAAACGTAGTAGGAGTAAGGATTCAAGGAGAAGTAATTTAAACTCATAGATTTGCTGCTGACATCACACCTGAGGATTTGAATGAGTTTTTAAATGGTGTGGATTCTGTGTTGAGAAAAGAATTCATGATGAAAATAAATAAATAAATAAATAAATGTAAAACAACAAGAAGTTCCGTGACGAACTAAAGAGCCTACTTTCCTTGCCAATGATTAATCTACAGTGTATGAACCTATCTATAAAAATGACGAAATTAAGTTAGTAATATCGAAATGTCTAATTACTTCGAAATATACCTGGTATAATGTAGCCTAATAGAGCACTACAGTTGGCAGCCCTGGTGACTGAATATATTCTTTGTTCCATCTCTTTAGGTACAGAATACAAAATTTGGTTGAAGTCCAATGGACGTTACATGCAGTTAGACACTGGATCTATCAGCACGCGTAAAAGCATGTTGGCAACAATACCATGCGTGTGCTGGTCAGAAATAATCTGAAATATTATGATATCTTGTTGTGCCAATTTTGGATGAAATCCATTTGTTAGTATAGAAGTTACATGTATTTTAAAATTGGATATATCAGCAGGCATAGAAAGCCTCCGTGGCTTCGGCGGCAGCACGCTGGCCTCTCACCGCTGGGTCCGTGGTTCAAATCCCGGTCACTCCATGTGAGATCTGTACTGGACAAAACGGAGGCAGACAGGTTTTTCTCCGGGTACTCCGGTTTTCCCTGTCACAATTTCATTCCAGAAACACTCTCCCTTATCATTTCATTTCATCTGTCATTCATTTAATCATTGCCCCAGAGGAGTGCGTCAGGCCTCGGCAGCCGGCACAGTTCATATCCTCGCCGCTAGATAGGGGCTTCATTCATTCCATTCCTGACCCGGTCGGAGACTGGAAGCAGGCAGTGGATTTTCATTTTCAGCAGGCATAGAATCATGTAGGCAGCACTGCCTTGTATTCATTACTCCAAATTAATCTAGAATGTCAGGTGCTATACGTGTGCAAAGTATAGAGCTGTTGGCTTGCATACTTTCTGATATATTGATTTTAGGGTAAAACATATAGACAGCATTTATTAACAGTTGGCAGCCCTGATTGCTCTTAACAATACTTATAGTCATATCTGTTATTGTACACATAGCACATGCGAAATTTGGTTGAAATCGAACTGATAGTATAGAAGTTACATGTATTTAAAAATTGGTACTATCAGCAGGCTTAGAATCATGTTGATAGAACTGAAGTATATAAGTTACTCTAAAATTAATCTAAAATGTCAGGTACTATACGTGTGAATAGTTTAAAGCTGTCGGCTTGCATACTTTGTGATGTATTGGTATTTGGATAAAAGAATAGAGAGAGCAATTATTAACAGTTGGCAGCCCTGGTGGCTCTTAACAATACGCTCAGTCATATCTGTTTATGTACACATATTACATACAAACTTTGGTTGAAATCCAATTGAAATTGAAGAAGTTATAGGCATTT
This sequence comes from Meconema thalassinum, assembly GCA_946902985.2. NCBI lineage: Eukaryota > Metazoa > Arthropoda > Insecta > Orthoptera > Tettigoniidae > Meconema > Meconema thalassinum. The sequence goes on from OX336392.1 coordinate 550,688,756, forward strand.
AAAATTGGACCTATCGGAATTCTTAAAATTATTTTGGCAACAGTGTCATGTATGGCCTCCTGAAATTAAACTGAAATAGTATTATCTACATGTGTGCCAATTTTGGAATAGCTCCCATGCATACCTTCCAAGATATCCAACATGGAGCTCAAATTTCTAGTGCGTTTTTTCAGCAGTTGGTAGCACTGACATAATTTTCAAATATGGACGTGAGATATTCCGGTATACATCTTTACTCATACTAAATTTGGTTTTGATTGCTGCAGCCGATTAGGAGTTGATCGGGGGGACACACATACAGCCAGAGAGACAGACGGACAGACACACACACATTTTCTCGGATCGATCTCATAAGTCTACTTTTTCCTCATTTTTGCAAAATGTGAAAAGTAGGCTAAAAATATAGGAATGCAGCAGAAATAAATCAGAAACCCCTATGGACGTTAAATGGGCAGTTGAAAAGGTAAAGGAAGTAGCAGACTTTTATTACTTAGGAAGCAAAATAACCAGTGATGGACGAAGCAAAGAGGATATACAAAGTAAATTGGTTCAGGTAAGGAAAGCATTTCTACAGAAAAGGAATATGCTGACATCGAATATAGATTTAGGTATTAGGAAGTCATATTTGAAAGCCTTTGTCCGGAGCGTGGTGATCTATTTAAATGAAACTTGGACTATTGGTACAGCAGAAAAGAGGAGAATTGAAGCGTTTTAAATGTGGTGTTACAGGAGAATGATGAACATCAGATGGTAGATAGGGTTACAAACGAAGAGGTATTAAGACTAGTGGGAGAGGATGGATGTATCTGGCGACTGCTAATTAAGAGAAGGTTGGTAGGACACATACTTAGACACTCAGGAATTGCAAGCTTAGTCAGTGAAGGAAGGGTCGAGGACAAGAACTGTAGGGGTTTTCCACGCTTAGAATATATTAAACAGGTTACCTCAGGTGAAGGGTGTGATAGGAATGTAGAGATGAAACGATTAGCCCATGGCAGGGAGGCATGGAGAGCTGCACCAAACCAGTCAAAAGACTCATGACTCAAACAAGGTGTTTGAGTGTGTTAATAACACAAACAAGAGTGCTAAGACACTTTTGGGACACAAGTAGAATAGATTGTACATCCGACAAGGGTCTCGAATTAACTCGCTGTGGACATGACTATAAATATGTATAATTACACCACGTAACGTGCACAATTTTACTACCTTCTTCTTCTTATGACGCCGTCTCCCTCGGAACGTTGGCGATCCAATTGATTATGATTACACGCGAAACGGCAGCACGGAAAATACGAGGGCTGTTTTCTAAGTAAGGGCCTTTTTTTTTATGAACCGAACATTTTATTTTGAAACCACATTTATTTTTAGGTTTTACATACCTTTCTCTATTTTTTTACATAGTTGCCTTGCTTTTTTAGGCACTTATCATACCTTAAAACTAATTTCTGATATCCCTCTGCTCTGCCAACCAAGAATTCACGTCTGTTTTCACTTCTTCATCGTCGGCGGAGCGCTTCTCATGAAGATGACGTTTCAGCTGCGAAAAGATGTGGAAATTTGTGATCACAGATGGTCGACCTGAGCGTTCACTGTCAAAACATTTTCACGGCCACTCTTGAACTCGCGTACCCAATTTCGCACTTTACCTTCCGTCATTGCATTATCACCATACACCTCACAAAGCTGACGATGAATGTCTGCAGCCGACATGTTTCTTGCACTAAAAAAACGTATCACAGATCGTACCTCACACGCGGCGGGCGAATCAATAATCTTGAACATTGTGAAGATGCACAGTTCAGCGTACAGGTTAGCTACACAGCTGCAACTGTTTGTTCGCAAAGGATGCTGGGAGGTAGCGCGCACGCTTTTTGCGGCGTGCACACTAACTACGGGCTTAAAAAACGGCCCTTACTAAAAACAAGAAGTTCCGTGACGAGCTAAAGAGCCTACATTTCTTAAAATTTAAGATTCATGCCAATGATTAATCTATATGGACCTATCAAGAATAATGACGAAATTAAGTTGGAAATATCGAAATTTCTAATTAGTTCGAAATACTCTATACCTGGCAATTTGTAGCCTAATAGAGAACTACAGTTGCCAGCCCTGGTGACTGAATATATTCTTAGTTCCATCTCTTAAGGTACAGAATACAAAATTTGGTTGAAGTCAAATGGATAGCCTGGACGATACATGCAGTTAAACATTGGATCTAACAGCGCGCGTAAAATCATTTTGGCAACAATGACATACATGTGTTGGTCAGAAATAATCTGAAATAATATGATCTATTGTTGTGTCAATTTTCAATAAAATCCATTAGTTTGTATAGAAGTTACATGCATTTTAAAATTGGACCTATCAGCAGGCTTAGAATCATGTTGGCAGCACTGGCGTAGGCCTATATTAGATTCACCAAATTAATCTAGAATGCCAGGTACTATACGTGTGAAAAGTTTAGAGCTATTGGCTTGCAAACTTTCTGATATATTGATATTAGGGTAACAAAAATAGAGACAGCATTTATTAACAGTTGGCATCCCTGGTTACTCTTTAGAATCGGTATAGTCATATCTGTTATGGTACACATAGCACATACGAAGTTTGGTTGAAATCCAAATGATAGTATAGAAGTTACATGTATTTAAAGTTGGACCTCTCTGCAGGCTTAGAATCATGTTGGTAGCACTGACGTATATAAGTTACTCCAAATTAAAATAGAATGTCAGGTACTATACATGTGCATAGTTTAAAGCTGTCGGCTTGCATACTTTCTGATACATGGGTATTTGGAAAAAAAATTGAGAGCATTTATTAACAGTTGGCAGCCCTGGAGGGTCATACGAATACGTTCAGTCATATCTATTTATGTACACATAGCACATACGAAATTTGGTTGAATTCCAATTGATAGTGTAGATGTTATATGCATTTAAAGATATGACATATCAGCAGGCTTATAATCATTTTGGCAACACTGCCATGTATGGCCTCCTGGAAATTAAACTGCAATATTATTATGTATTCGTGTGCCAATTTTGAAATAGCTCCCATTCATACCATCCATGATATCCAACATGGAGCTCAAATTTCAATTGCGATTTTTCAGCAGTTGGTAGCACTGACATCATTTTCAAATATGGCCGTGAGATATTCAGGTATATATCTTTACTCCTACCAAATTTTGTTTCGATTGCTCCAGACGTTTAGGAGTTGATAGGGGGGGGGGCACACACACAGACAGACAGACAGACAGAAGGATAGACAGACAGACACACATTTGCCCGATCTCATAACTCTACTTTTTCCTCATTTTTGCAAAATGTGAAAAGTAGGCTAAAAACAGCCCTCGTATCTACTACCAGAAGATGAATAATCGTGTTGACCGACTGAATAGCAATTATTTGATTAAATTATGAAGGCAACACTGAGAAATTGCCTTTGCAATTTCCATGAGTTACAAGCGGTTACATTTAGAAAGTTCTAACACACCATGGTCAGTGTTGGCAACACTGGTGTCACTAAAGTGCATAGAGAGTTTTGACAACATTTTTTTCTGTAATCCATAAGAATTATATATTTTTAGCCTACATTTTGCAAAAATGAGGAAAAAGTAGACATGAGATCGGGCAAATGTGTGTCTGTCTGTCTGTCTGTCTGTCCTTCTGTCTGTCTGGTTGGCTGTGTGTCCCCCCCCCCCTATCAACTCCTAAACGGCTCCAGCAATCGAAACAAAATTTGGTAGGAGTAAAGATCTATACCTGAATATCTCACGTCCATATTTGAAAATGATGTCAGTGCTACCAACTGCTGAAAAATCGCAATTGAAATTTGAGCTCCATGTAGGATATCTTGCAAGGTATGAATGGGAGCTATTTCAAAATTGGCACACGTATAGATAATAATATTGCAGTTTAATTTCTAGGAGACCATACATGGCAGTGTTGCCAAAATGATTATAAGCCTGCTGATAGGTCCAAACTTTAAATGCATATAACTTCTTCACTACCAATTGGATTTCAACCAAATTTCGTATGTGCTATGTGTACATAAACAGATATTATTGAGCTTATTCTTAAGAGCCACCAGGGCTGCCAACTGTTAATAAATGCTCTCAATTTTTTAAATCCAAATACCCATATATCAGAAAGTATGCATGCCGACAGCTCTAAACTATGCACACGTGTAGTACCTGACATTCTATATTAATTTGGAGTAACTTATATACGTCAGTGCTACCAACATGATTCAAAGCCTACTGAGAGATCCAACTTTAAATACATGTAACTTCTATACTGTCATTTGGATTTCAACCAAATTTTGTGTGTGTTATGTGTACGATAACATATATGACTATGCCGGTTCTTAAGAGTAACCAGGGCTGCCAACTGTTAATAAATACTGTCTCTATTTCTGTTACCCTAATATCTATATAACAGAAAGTATGCAAGCCAATAGCTCTAAACTTTGCACACGTATAGTACCTGGCATTCTAGATTAATTTGAAGTAATTTATATAGGCTTACGCCAGTGCTGCCAACATGATTCTAAGCCTGCTGATAGGTCTAATTTTAAAATGCATGTAACTTCTATACTAACTAATGGATTTCATTCAAAATTGACACAACAATAGATCATATTATTTCAGATTATTTCTGACCAATACATGTATGTCATTGTTGCCAACATGATTTTACGCGCTGATAGATCCAATGTTTAACTGCATATAACCTCCATGCTATCCATTGGACTTCAACCTTATTTTGTATTCTGTACCTTAATAGATGGAACTAAGAATTTATTCAGTCACCAGGTCTGTAGTTCTCTACTAGGCTACGTTATGCCAGGTATACAGTATTTCGAACTAATTAGAAATTTTGATATTACCAACTTAATTTCGTCATAATTCTAGATACAGTAGATCCATAATATAGATTAATCATTGCCATGATTCTTAAATTTTAAGAAAAGTAGGCTCTTTAGTTAGTCACGGAAATTTTTGTTTTTAATACCATGTAATTTTCTTTTCTGGTTAATTTTTCTCATGTCCCGGTAGTTGGTATTACTGCATATTGCGTTGACCGACTGAAAAGATGCAATACAATTGTCACTCATATATTTCCAAACGACTTCTCCTGGAAGGATGTGCGAATGCTCAAGGTTGGCCACCGCTACCCTGAATAGTATTGGCGCTACGGGGTTCTTCAACAAGGGTCGAAACTATGTAACAGACATTATTTGATTAGCAGCAGTGATTTCTACTAAAACTATAGAATAAAATGTTGGCATTAGTCACTTCATCAATACAATGTTTGATCGAAATCAGCTTGGACTTGCAGGAGGAGGAGAGACTTGCAAACACATACACAGACATTTGCCCCGAATCGGTCTTACAAACCTACTTTTGCACTGAATATTGTTGTTAAAGTAGGCCCATCGTGCTAATGAAACATGGACACCACTTGGTTATTGCATCTCAGTGTTCCAGTACCTTCAAACAGACTTAACAGAGCCATTAAAAGAACCGAGACTTTCTAGGCGCAATGTAACGGTGCTAATCACTACCAGACACTACGGACGCAGGATTTGTTTTCGGGGGGGGCATTGGGGATCTGATGAGGAGCTAAAATTATAAAATCTGGAAATGTCATCGAATGCATAAACCTATCAGATTTACAGATACAATTACATTTAAGGACGAAGCCGACGAGGCTTTTTACACATTTTATCCAGTACTTCTTGAGTTTTAATTCCCACATTTGTATGTACTGTATATATAGTGAGTCTCTCTCACGACTCGGCCGGCCGGCGCGCCCAGCTTATCTGCCTCCCGTTGACTCATCACTTCCCGCTCGGCATAGCATAGCAATAAGGACAGAGCAGCACTTGGCTCACTTTATCCGTGCATGGCATGAGATGCCAATTAAAATGAAGAAAGGAAGAATTAATAAACTAAGGTCGTACCTTATGACAGGAGATGTTCTCCTCCTACATCCACACATTTCTGGCATTGTCTTAGGAAACTCCGATTCACACGCATAAGTTCGTCTTTCGTAATTGAGGCTATTTCTCTCCGGATATGTTCTGCGATTTAATTTACTTTTTCCTCGTTAAGTACACGTTTTTGAACACTTCGCTTCTTAGCGAGTAGAGAACCAGTTCCCCTCAATTTGTTTACGAGATTCCGCATGGTCTCTCTATGTGGAGGGCGCACACCTGGAAAATGTGTTATGAAACGTTTAACGACTTCCCTGCAAGATTCTGTTTTCACATAATTATCGTACATAAATACCCTTCCTCTACCGTGTACACACGTGGAGGCATTATGATAATTATACCCAAAAGAAACACTTCACAACTCGAGAATAGTTGGAGCGACATATGAACACTAAATACACGTTATAAGCATGGACCAGAGCTGCGAAGTGCGCGCTTTGTAACAGGAAGTGATCAGTCAACGGGAGGCAGATAAGTTTGGTGCCCTGTCTGGCAGAGTCGTGAGGCAGACTCACTGTACATTAATGATAGTCCATTCAAACTGTCTGGTCGCATGGTGTTCCTCAAATAGGTCTTCAGATACTGTAATTTTGAGAACGAACGTTCAGATGTTGCTGTAGTCACCGGTAAAAAAAAAGAAAATCTTCACCGCCGTGTGTATGAAGGGGAAAATTATTTCATTACACCTATTCAAAGATGATATAAAATTCTTAGGAAACTCATGAGGAATATTCTGTTCAAGGAACCTTCTTCTCCACAGCCTTAGCTCACTGAAGAATGACTCTGGTGATGCATCAATATCATCCAGGCATTGTTTTCTATGGCATCAAATGCTTTTTGCAGATGTTCATCTGAAGCTTCCACACTGCTTTTGGGCAGGAACGTTTGTATGGTCTGTTGGATCCCTTTATGATTCTTAAGCCTGTCCTTGAGCTGACTCATGGAATAATATATGAATGGAAGGAAAATTGAAAGCGTGTAGCACATTACATGTACAGCTAGTATTTTGATGAAAATAATTAACGTAAAAAACGCTCAGATCCTTTGAATATATTGAATTAATGTGTATACTTCTATTAACAGTACAGACAAACGGAAACGCGTTCAGCTTCTACATCAAAGAAAAAGTGGCAATTGCAATATCTGCCATGAACAACATTCAGAATATATAGAAAATTTCATTAGAAACTGCATTGAAAATATTTAAGCGTAAGATCTCACCGATATTAACTTACGGCCTGACATTAATCTAGGACCAACTGCAAAAGAGGGACATCAAAAAAATTGAAAAGGTAAAGGCTAGATTTCTAGCAAAAGCATTAGGAGTCTCTAAATTTAGCCTATCGCGATTGGTTTACCTGCTGGCCAGAGAACCATTCTGCATTGAAGATCTCAGGTTTGAATTATCATTGCCCACAACAAGAGCTTACCAGAGCCTATTACAAGAACTTCGGGACAAACGGGAAGATATATGTCTAGATTTCTTCTCCACAGACGCGATGATAAACAGGGCTTGGATAACGGCTAATTATGAACTGAGGCACACCATGACTCGCTTTGCGGTCCATGGTTTCCACTACAAAATCTGTAAAAGAGAGACCTACCATGAACCAAGTGCCCTGTGCCAGTGTAAACTCTGTGGTGACCAATGTGATAAAATGCAAAAGCAGGAAAATCTCGTTGACTAAATTTTGTAATAGTTAAGTGCTATCTCTATAACTATATTATTATTATATGGCCATTGGCTGCATTAAATATTTAATTAATTAATTAATTTTATCTTTAGTTACGTCCTTAATAGTTTCCAACTTCTCCGGGGCGATACAACTCCCCTATCCCCGACGCCCATGAAGAGGTCCACAGGATGGAATAATGATAGCATTGCGGAAATTTGAATCCATTCTTTCTTCAGTGTTTCCTATACAAATGGTCTTTTTCTGCTTTTCAGTCGGTCAACACGATTGTGCCCAATGAATTGTGTGGTACAAGTTATAAATATGTAAACACACTCCCAATTCATTGGGCACAATCTTGTTGCCTTACTGGAAAGCAGCAAAAGCCATTGATAGTATTCGTAACAATAACAGTTGGCTCCCTTTTTACCACTGGGAATTACAAAATCCTCGGGTCTTTCACATTAAAGCTCCCTCAATTGTCAATCGACTGAGTCAAGATTTGACCCCGCGACATTGGGCACACCTTACCGCTGCACCACGCCACTGGGTACTTTATAGTTCTCTCTCGGTCACGAGTTTGATCGTTTTTATATGATGATCATAATTGTTGTTTTAAGGGGCCTATCATCTAGGTTATCGGCCCCTGATGGTTTGGGTGATCGTGAAGATGATAAGGAAATGTAAACTATAACTAAAACTAACTACTAACTTACACACAAGAAGAACAAATGGAAAACTAAAGCAGAATAAGGCAAATAAAGGACAGGAGGAAAAGAAATTCCCTCAACCCTCGAAGAATGTGGATTGAGGAACTTGGAAGGAAGGAGAGCCATGAAAGGCAGATAGGAAATTGAAACAGGACAGGGTCCTCCTCAAAGGCAACGGAAAAAGGTGACACAACCGGATCCAACTCAGAATTCCTTGGGTCGCCAAATCCCGAACTCACCAGCCGTGAGCTCTTGAGGGTGTAGCAATATTCCGGCTGCACCAGAAGAGATACCGACAGCAGTGGCTACGCTGGCTAAAGCGCAGCGTTAGGTCATGGGGCCATGCACTCTGCTGACTCGGTAGACGCGTGGGTTCGAGCCCCGCCGTCGGCCGTCTTTGAAATGGTTTTCCGTGGTTTCCCATTTTCAACACCAGACACATGCTGAGACGGTACCTTCTGACAGGCCACGGCCGCTTCCTTCCACATCCTTGCCCAGTTTCATTCATCTTCACCCATTCGATCACTCATCCTAACACGCAGGTCGCCCACGGGCATCGACTAGAAAGACCTGCACTCGGCCTCTCAGGAGGCCACACGACATAAAAAACATAAGTGGTGGGGCTACATTCACCCTGCCTGCTTTATGGCTTTCAGCAGAATGCAGGAGATATGTAGAGAACAGAAGAGGTCTGACCCCTCGAAGAATGAGGGATCAGGAAAGATGAGACAAGGGCCAATTAAGGCAGGAAAGTGAAAGACTCCCTAGGTCTCGGATACTATAATACCGTCTAGGTCGGAAGAGAACAAGAGTTTGCCAAGAGAGGCTGAAAGAAAAGGTGACACAACTAAGTGGAAGCAAGTGCATAGAAAAGTGCAGAAAAGTGGACCCTTAAACAAATTGGGATAAATGGTAGAAATGACTGTGTCAAACCTTTCCGGGTGTTGCTTAGAGCTTCCTGGATGGCTTCAACGTCATAAGCAAAGGTTGTGGAGTGGGAAATCACAGCATCTGCATACAGTTCGATTCAACAATCTGCGAGTGTGATCCATAGATGAAAACATGGAACCAGTGATATTTCAAAAACTCCGGCTTTCATTCTCTCCATTGCCAGAAGCCGAAGAGTCAACAATGCATATTTCGAAATTAAGAGATATAAGGTGAGTTCAAAAAGTAACGAGCCGGAGGCTGGAATGCGCAAACCGGTGACGACATCGGCTAATCGTGGCGTGTGTAACGAGGTGTGGTTCCGACCAGAGCGTGAAAGGTCACAGCCCGTCCCTAGAGGGCACGCGTGCACGTCACGTGACGATACAAAGCGAGCAGCAGCATGCATCAATCGTCCAACGCTGCCAGTCGCATTGCAAACAGTGACATGGAGGCGTCAACCGAAGACCAAAGAGGTGTTGTTCGGTTTCTGACAGCGGAAGGAGTAGGGGGAACGGACATTCATCGCCGATTGTCACAAGTGTACGGCGAACACTGCATGTCCCTTGCAAGGGTCAAGGCGTGGCGCAAGCGCTTCAGGGAAGGACGAGTGTCGTTAGCCGATGATGCCCGGTCTGGGGCACCCCCTGCCTTACCGATGACAAGGTCCAGCTGGTTGATGCACTCATTACCCAGGACTGCCAAATGACAGTGAACGCCATAGCCGCCGTGGTCGCTCCACGACAATGCACGACCTCATACGGCCAACACAGTCGCGGCACTCCTGCAGAAATCCAAATGGGAAGTTATCGCCCACCTTCCACACAGTCCAGACCCCTCTCCCTGTGATTACGCCATGTTTGGTCCCCTGAAAAGGGCTCTTCGGGGCCAACGATTCACCTCGGACGCCGACGTCCAGCTGTACTTGCGGAAATGGTTCACATCGCAGCCCAGGGAATTTTATGAGACAGCCATTAACCGCCTCGTGTCACAGTGGGACAAGTGCTTCAACAGCCAGGGCCAATACTTCTAACATACAGGTACTGGTTTCTGTTATGATGCCTCCGGCTCGTTACTTTTTGAACGCACCTTATAGATACATGCTATGTTAGAAATTATCACGTTAGATAAAGCTGTTCGTGGGGTCATATGATGAGAGTGAGGCAGAAGGTAATGATAACGTTATTGGATTTACGTCCCTTTTAACTACTCTGGCTTTTAGAGACGCCGGGGTGCCGGACGTTTCCCCGAGGGGGATCTTTAACGTGCCAGTAAATCTACTGATACGGCTGAGAGAGAAGAGATTACCTAAGAGGTGGTGATGGTGATAATTGTTGTTTTAAGGGGCCTAACATCTAGGTGATCGGCCTCTAATGTTCTGGGTGATAGCGAAAATGACCAGAACGAAAATTAAGTGAGACGGAAAATACTTGCAACAAGGAACTCAGTTTGTAAGTACTCACCGAATGAAGAGCGGTAATACTTACAAAAGGGAATTTAGAACAGAAATACTCACAAAAGGAATAGATTGAGAAATACGCACAAAATGTAGGTTTGGTTCAAAATCCGTACAAAATGCAATGTAGAGTCGAAATACTTACAAAATGCAATTGAAATTCAAAATAATTACAAAATGCAATTGAGGTTCAAAATACTTATAAAATGCAATTCAGATTGAAAAACGCCCGTTTCAGATCCAAAATACTCACAAAGTGCAATTGAAATTCAAAATGATTACAAAATGTACGGGAGATTCAAACTAGTCATTTGGATTGACAATACTTACAAAATGCAATTGAAATTCAAAATACTCACAAAAGACCCATCCCCTTTTTTGAGAGACTTACCGTACTAAAAAGCAATTTAGATTGTAACTCAGCAATTCTTCTAGGTTTGTGCCTTGTCTTGTATGGGGTTTCGCCTAGGACACCAAGCTGGCTCATCAGCGGGCTCTTGATGTCCCGGCCAGGACCCCCACAGGAGTGACGAACTGCGCGCCACCTCCCTTTATATTAGGTGCAACTGCACCACTTGACTGCGAGAAATAAAAGCTCAAGCAGCCTTAACCTCCCTATGAAGGCTTCCAAAAAGATGATATATTGGCTTTCACGGCCGGTGGGGTCTGGGCGGGGACACCAAGAGCCCGCCGATGAGCCATCTTGGTTTCCTAGGCGAAACCCCATACAAGACACGGCACAAACCTAGAAGAATTGCTGAGTTACAATCTAAATTTCTATAATTTAGCAAGGACATTCCAAAAACTAAATTGTTGTCAGCTGAGAGCTCGTTGTAAGTACAGCACATATTCAGTATCGGTGAATTTTTATGGTAATTTGTATTATATTTTTTAACTATTAGGAACATAAAATATTGCTTGTCTGCCGCTAAAGTGTTGGTACTTATCTGAAGATGTGGAATGTCTAAAGACCACTCAGGCAACCAGTTCTGGTGTAGGCTTTAGCAAAATGTTTAAATAAACTGAGTTCTTTGAGTTTAAGCAGCTTTCATAAAATCAGGCATCTCATGAAATGTTTTCAGTTTATGTAAGATTTTCTTGAATGAGATTAGTCATTGATATGGAGCAGGACTGTTGGATTATTGAATGTCAAAGCAAAATATTGTCCCGCTGAGATAAGAGAGTACACATGTCTGGCCTCTTAGTCTCGAACAATCCACACCATGTTGCTCCAGAAGGCTCAAGTACCACAATATCCCGAGTACAACCACGCACATGCAAGAGACAGAGCCCATCAATTTCCCTCGCCACTTTCGCGCCAGGACGTTGTAATTCCTCGAGAAGCAACATCGATCTCCAGCGTGCAGAGCCAGCTGATGTTCGGGTGAATGTTAATAACAGCAACAGGAAGCCCTCCCTTTTGTGTACGGTCAAACTGGTGGCAAGCTTATCAATCTTTTAAGAGTGACGTTAAATGTATCGAGGGCAGGTACTCCAGTTATCTCTGTCAACGAGAATCTAGCATACACCCAGGATATCAGCTCCTAGACTGCAGTGGAGTGCCACAGAACAGTCCAAGGGGAGGTTTGATTGGTCATCCCGTGTGGTTTATACATAGAATTTGTAACAGTGGCCTCATCCCCCCCTTCCCTATTCGATAACCCAAGATGTGATAATAATAATAATAATATTAGCATATCAAAATTATCATTTAATTACTCGCTAGGTCAGCTGAGTTCACAGCAAAAAAAACTAGGAGTGAATGTTCCGATTTGCTTGGTATTCAAGAACACCCTGATTTAATTTAGGAAAAGAGATCAGGCGGGACGAAGCTAATGTCAATGCCAGCTTGTTGAATGGAAGGCTGGATGCGTACCTCAGCTGGCCGTATTAAAATGACCCTGCCAAAAGATGAAGGAAAGGAACAGAAACAAGGTATAATCTTCCTACCGACTGCACGCATTTAAATGAGATAATCAAGTCCCAATAAACAATATATTATAAAATCAGAATGATGTTACATTACTATAGATCCCCTCACCTCTTACAGCACTAACAAATCTGAACAATATAGTGATTAAACCTATACACTTCTTAGTCTAACGTATAAATACGAACACGATGATTCCCAGAAATTAATAGCCAACAAGGACTAAATAATTTGTCATTTGCCCGCATGGCAATGTACGCAATTACATTTGAGGTTAAAACATGAATTTAAAAAAATGGATCCGGAACAAGAAGAAAAAAAGGAAAACAACATGAGAAGGCAAAGCCTTCTTAAAAAACAATGCTGCATCAAACAACCGAAACGTCCCTTAATGGAACGGAAAGGTCTGACAACCTCCACAGTCCAGCACTGACCGTCCTGTCAAGCCTGTCTGACCAAGAATTAAATCCACGAGGTTCCCATCCAGCTAACGGGAAATAGGGCAATAATAACCCGCCCTGCAGTAATCTAATATATAAAAGTGAAAGTCTGTATGTATGTATGTATGTATATATGTTGGTTCCGTATACAAACCTACACCGTTCCACCAATCTCAACCATATTTTGCATACACATAGTTTAGGACCCAGAAGGAACCGCTGGCTACATGAATTTTCGATAGTCCTTCTCATTCTTCTGATTTTGGCCCTTTTTCACTCAAAAACAGGCTAATCAAATCATAAAATATACTCATGAAGGAATGGCAAGGCAGATAGTTTCCATGGCAACATAGCTCAAGTCGAGACACGGCCGAATTGATGCCAATTGCGCTCAGCACTACCGGTATAGAAAATGAGGATCTTTACTTGAAATCCCGTTAGTTACTCAACTGCTCACACAGCACTGTCAACCGAGTTTAGCATAACAAAGACTTGACACTATCTTCTTTCTACTACTGTATATATTTTTCAAATACCACTCACTCACTCACTCACTCACTCATTCATTTATTCATCACGAAATCTCAGAAACCACCGAACGGATTGGAATGAAATCTGGTATGCAGCTTCCTCAAATGCCGCAAATGCCCACTAAGAGAGAAATTTTGGCTATTCAGGTTCTAAAGGGGTGTTAAGGGGGTAGACCTGCATTTAATTGAATAGCAATATCTCCTGATTGGTTTCATGGGGGGATGTGATACTCGGCATATAAACTCATCATTAAAAATAAGAAGACATGTGTCTGAGGGTTTTTCGATGTGGTGTATATTATGAGGTGAAAGGGGTGAAAAGTGGGGATTAAAAGATTCTTAACGGAGCGTGTGTCTCTTAAACGACATAGGCGAGGAGTTTGAAACACAGCGAAAAAAAATCAACATAAAAAGAAGTAAATATGTGTTTGACAGTTTTTTCATAAATCCAATTTAAGGGGCCCATGGGGAGAGATGAAATTCTGGGGGGGGGGACAGGAAAGAAAGTGTCCTAACTGATTGACTGAGTGGCTCACTCATCAAACTCAGGGGAAAAAACTGCTTTAAAGTAAGTAAATAGCTGTTCGACAGTTTTTTTTCATAAATCAAATTTAAGGGGTTCATGGGGAGGGGTGAAATTCTGAAAAAAGAAAATTGAAAGAAAATGTCCAGACTCACTCACTTACTCACTCACTCATCATCGCCTAGCCAAAATTATTGAATTTGGAAACATGACAGTTTGGGGATATGTTCATTGTATGTCAAAACCGTCTACTAAGGGAGGATTTTCGGATATTCAGGTTCTAAAGGGGTCTTAAGGGGATTAAACCTGCATTTCATTGAATAACTATATCTCCCGATTGGTTTCATTGGGGGATGTGATACACGGCATATAAACTTATCATTAAAAAGTAACAAGACACGTGTCTGAGGGTTTTTCGATGTGTTTATGAGGTTAAAGTGGTGGAAAGTGGGGATTGAAAGATTTCTAACGGAGCGTGTATCTCTTAAACGACACAGGCGAGGAGTTTGAAACTCAGCGGATAAAAAATCAGCATAAAAATAAGTAAATATGTGTTTGACCGCTTTTCCATAAATCCAATTTAAGGGGCCCATGGGGAGGGGTGAAATTCGGGGGGAGGGACAGGAAAGAAAGTGTCCTAACTGATTGACTGACTGACTCACTCATCAAACTCACGGGAAAAAACTGCTTTAAAGTAAGTAAATAGCTTTTCGACAGTTTGTTTTTCAATCAAATTGAAGGGGTTCATCGGGAGGGGGGAAATTCTGAAGAAAAAAAATTGAAAGGAAATGTCCTGACTCATTCACTCACTCATCATCGCCCAGCCAAAAATATTGAAGTTGGAAACATGACATTTCGGGGATATGTTCGTTGTATGTCAAAACCGTACACTAAGGGAGGTTTTTTGGATATTCGGGTTCTAAAGGGGTCTTAAGGGGGTTAAACCTGCATTTCATTGAATATCAATATCTCACGAGTGGTTTCATTTGTGGATGTGATACTCGGCATATAAACTAATCATTAAAAATACGCAGATATGTGTCTAAGCGTTTTTCGATGTGGTGTATTATTATGAGGTGAAAGGGCTGAAAAGTGGGGGTTGAAGGATTCCTAATGTAGCGTGTAGGCCTATCTCTTAAACGACATAGGCGAGAAATTTGAAACTCAGCGAAAAAAATCAGCTTAAAAAGTAAGTAAATCGGTTTTCGACTGTTTTTTCATAAATTAATTTAAGGGGCCAATGGGGTGGGGTGAAATTCTGAGGGAAAAAAGGCGAGAAAGTGTCCTAACCGACCGACTCAGGGGAAAAAGACAGCTAAAGAAATAAGTTAATAGGTGTTCAAGCGTTTTTTAATCAATCCAATTTAACGGGCCCATGGGGAGGGGTGAAATTCTGGTAAAATAAATGAAAGAAAATGTCCTGTCTGACTCACTCACTCATCACGCCCAGCGAAAACTATTAAAGTTGGAAACATGAAATTTTGGGAAGATGTTCGCTGTATGTCGAAAACGTTAACTAAGGAATGATTTTTGTTTATTCGGGTTTTAGAGACGTGTCAAGGGGGTAAACGTGCATTTCATTGAATAACGATATCTCATGAGTTGTTTGTTTGGGGTTGTGATATTCGGTATATAAAGTAATCATTAAAAATAATCAGACATATGTCTAAGGGTTTATCGATGTGGTGTATATTATGAGGTGAAAGGGGTGAAAATTGGGGGTTGAGGGATTCTTGACGGAGCGTGTATCTCTGAAACGACATAGGCGTGAAGATTGAAATTCGGTGGGAAAAAACAGCTTAAAATACAGGTAAATAGGTGTTCGAACGTTTTTTCATAAATCCAATTTAAGGGGCCCTTGGAGAGGGGTGAAATTCTGGGGAAAAAAATACAGGAAAGAAAGTGTCCTAACTGATTGACTCACTTACTCACTCATCAAACTCAGGGGGAAAACAGCTTTAAATAAGTAAATAGGTGTTTGACCGTTTGTTTCATAAATCCAATTTAAGGGGTTCATGGGGAGGGGTGAAATTATCAAAAATAAATTAAAGAAAATGTCCTGACTGACTCACCCACTCATCATCGCCCAGCCAAAATTATTGAAGATAGAAACATGAAATTTTGGGGATATGTTCGTTGTATGTCGAAAACGTCCACAAGAAAAGAGTTTTGGATATTCAGGTTCTAAAGAGGTGTTAAGGGGGTAAACGTGCTTTCCATTGAATAACAATATCTCACGAGTGGTTTCATTTGGGGATGTGTTACTTGGCACATATACTAATCATTAAAAATAAGCTGACACATGTCTAATGGTTTTTCGATGTAGTGTATATTATGAGGTGAAAGGGATGAAAAGTGGGGGTTGAAAGATTCCTAACTGAGCGTGTATATCTTAAACGACATAGGGAGGAGTCTGAAACTCGGAGGAAATCTATCAGCTTAAAAATAAATAAACAAATGAATAAATAAATAAAATAAATAGGTGTTCGACCGTGTTTTCATAAATGCAATTTAAGGGGCATATGGGGAGGGGTGAACTTCTGGAAGAAAAACGTCCACTAAGGAAGGATTTTTGGATGTTTGCTCTCATCGACCAACCAAAACTATTAAAGTTAGAAGAATGATATTTTGGGGATATGTTTGTTTGTTGTGTGTCGAAAACGTCTACTTAGGAGGGATTTTTGGGTATTCAGGATCTAAAGTGGTGTTAACGGGGTTAAACCTGCATTTCATTGAAAAACAATATGATACGACTATGACGCGAGCGATGCGAGGCTAAAATTGAGATGGTGTGTGTCTGTGTTTTACTCAATCTCGCAAGAACCACTGGTCCGATTTACGTGAATTTTACATGGAAATAGCTGATTTACCTGGTTAACATATAGGTTACTTTTGATTTCAATACTTTGCACTATTTCAAATGGCGACCATTTTAGTGACGTCACTACACCCTTTGGTTTCAAACTTACATATTTCCATTTCAAATAAAAAGAGAACGCTAAGAAATAGCAAACTTTTGATGGCATATGCGAGGTTTAAAATTACATTTTCTATCCGAAAGGTATCTGCAACTGTTAGCGAGTAAAACCTAAATTTGTGCTATAAAACACGGTCAACGCCGAGCGGTTTAGTTGGACAAAATGTTCCATCCTTAATCTCCCTCTGCGCAGCACCTCGCCTATCCCCTGTTTTAACTGTCACCTTCACATTTTAATTTATTTATGACGCGTAGCGAAGCACGGGTACTTCAGCTAGTTACATATAAAGGTACAACCAAATTATACAAACCCTTCCAAAATATTACATACTAAAGTGCTAAAATAAAATGTCAGTCTATATCTAATTAAGTTGATGGTCCACCGACACATGGCCTTAAAATAACACTACCAAATGACACAGTTTAATGTTCCATCGAACGGTTGCCCCTTCTAACAAATTGAGTTCATACCACCTGGTGTATTTCAGCCCTCCGGAGAACTGCCCTCAGTTCCCCGGAGGCGATCGCTTAAGAGTCCTTCCGTCACCAAGGTTCCTCTCGCACTGTCTCTGCAGTCACAGATCGCACCCTTGTATATTCCAGCGTACCCCCACCACAACCCTCCAGTAGTACCAACTGCGACCAGTGGCACAACCGGCCAAAACAAAGCCAGAGTTCAAGGTTTTGAGTGGGTACTATTGAATATCTCCCCACACAGGTTACTGCCTAGAAACCTTCCAGGAGCTGAGGCGTTACACCATGTTCTTGCAAGGGTGTTCTTAGAATAAGGGCTTGGCGAATGTAGCTGACAAGAAATGTTGCTTTTCCAATGTTCACAGACACAAAGCTCGATTTATCTCCCTTTACAAGTGTCTATCAGCGATAAGCCTATAAGTGACAGGACACACAAAGGCACAAATCCTGGCAGAAAGGCTAGGCGATCCCATTTCACCAGTAGCCAGGCGCCAGCTTGGCGAAAGGATTTCTCAGAAGAGGCCTGGTGTATGCTCTCATGATAATCCGGCCAGACCTGGAGCTCCTGCTGCGTCTCGAAGATAAGATGAACATGTACCGATTTGCAAAATTGGTACATCCTCCTCCTCCAAAGGACGACGATGGGGAGATGATGAACAGGGTGATGGTGTCCAGCTGGTCATTTGGCAGCTGAAGAGGCTACTCCAATCTCCGCCAGCGAACCTTGAAGTAGATCTCCTCGGGTAGAATGATGCCATGGAACCTAGATGGTACCTCCAAACTGGGCCCAGATTGGTAGTACACGTCCCACATAGTGACCACTGAAACACACATCAGAACAGCAGCGTATGGTCCAAATACAGTTCCCTTAGAGGGAACAATCGTTCCAGGCCAGCCAACCAGCCCATAACAGCTGAAGTTATCCCAGGAAGGATAAAAAAAAACATATCACACGAAGCATTAGTGTGCCATCGAAGTTCACTTAAGAGTCTTTCAAGTCACAAGGGATACTTGAGGCTTCAAACAAGGTTCTGCGCCAAGACAGGGGTTTCCAGGGCATAATGAAAGGTCCGCTGAAGTATTAAAATCACACGAAAGGGGCAACCAACTATACGATATGACTGACGTTAACAAGCTTAATTGAAAGTTCACTACAATACTTAACAAGAATAACCAAAATTTGACTAAGGTGTACAGAACCCAGAATTTTTCTTTAGAATATGCAAATCAGAGGCACCTACAAACTTGCCCACCAAAAATTTTAAACAATTTTTCAAAATGAATTTACTTTAACAAAACCGAAGGACCATTTTTCTGCGACTTCACGAAATCAGGACAGCACGTAACTATTTCCAAAATTCACAATAACAATTACTTTAACATGCCGCACGGGGCATTCCATCAAAACTACATTTATTATACCGCCCGTGGTATTGCTCAATTTAAATACATTACAAATCACCTACGGCTCCGAAAGCATCACACAGAGCTCGTTTTGATATGCACACAAACACAATTTACATGTCTTGCTCAATTTCACATGCCCCTGACCCACACTGCCCTCAGTGGCCTCCAAGGACAGGAGGAACAGAGACCACAACATCCTATCACGCAAGCACACTAGCAGCAAGACAAACAAAATAAGGAAAAACCACGTCACCCACATAGTTCACACACACATTCACACTCCTGGCACCCGGGTTGAGAACTGAACCCAAGGCCAAGGACTTGTGCAAGGTGGAGGACTGGCTCCGCACAACGATTCACACAAAAATATAAGATCCTCAGATCCATCGGACTGTCACCCCGATATTTCTCCCACTCCATAACTGCCTACGGGCACTGTTCCCGGCGACAACACAACGTCTCCCACTCCATAACTGCCTACGGGCACTGTTCCCGGCGACAACACAACGTCTCCCACTCCATAACTGCCTACGGGCACTGTTCCCGGTGACAACACAACGTCTCCCACTCCATAACTGCCTACGGGCACTGTTCCCGGCGACAACACAAAACATAAATAACCCTAAATTCCATAGGACAACTTGCGAACCAGGAAAACAGCACGGAGACTGCAGTTCACAACCTGACGCGAATTATTAAAACAGTATGCACTGTCATTCACACACTACACAAATAAAAATCGCCCTGTCCTTCACATGACAGGTCCTCTCCCTTATGACACCGGGAGGAACATCTACTCTTGCGCCACCAAACCCTGGCTATCACGGCATAAATCAGCTCGGTACCTGAGCTCCCCCTCTGGATCAACACACGACCCCACAGAGGGTAATTAACATCTTCCCCCACAAAGGCATGGCCGCCTCAGAAGATGACAGTACAACACATTACCAAAACATAAATACACATTCGACACCAAGATAGGGCACCCACCAAGCGTCACACACACCCTAGTGCACGTGGTTCACCTTCCAATTACACAACACAGACAATCAAAACCCCGAAAATTTCTCTAACTAGCGTTACCACAGACTACAGACATCTCTAACAAACAACGTGTGTCACCTACCATTAATGTTCACCATCCAAACTCCGGGTGACACTTTATGACCACACTCAAATCGAACCCATGATGCTTCAACGCACCACTGTCATCATACGTTCCCAAAACATTAACTTCACGAAGCTACTTAAAATCTCAAAATTCACAACCTCCTCGACTAACAACACGTGTCTGTATCTCGCCAAATTCTAACGCCAATAAAATTCTTCCCAGAATATCAAAACTAATTTATTCAGAATTACAAGTCACAGAAATGACCGATGTTACATTTCAAAAAGGCACGAAGCAATTAAAATCTTCAAAATAAATCCATAAATCCAGCTCGCACCTAACCACATTGGAACCTCGCACTAAAAAAAACTGCCAAGCTATCAACACTATATTACTCAGAGAATTTAAATTTATTTACCACAAAGATGATTACTCCAGTAACTACCCAGGACACTGACTGTCACTAAGGCTCACAATCGATCAGAACATCCGGTGGCAACAAACTCGCACACACCCAAGATGACGGGGCTACACGAAATTTTAACGAACCCAGAACCTTTCACAGTTGAAACTACAACAGAAACGCTAGCGGTCTAACAGATCAAGGCTGCAAGTTATAAATAACTAACCAACTAATGCACTGAAGCACCCTCAAGTGAAAACTCCAGAATCAAAATATCAAAATATGCATGAACGCCTACAACAGCTGATTGTGAAGTGAACACAACCAAGCTAACGGGAGTCTACTTGAAATCTCACGAACCTACAACCCTTCAGAATGTGACCACAATAGAATAACCTAGCCGCCTAACAGCAAGAACTGCAAGTTATGAATAACTAACGAACCAGCCTATTTCAATGCCATCGCAAACAAAGCACTGCAACCTCAAAAAATCTCAAAATCAGACTAGCGAACACAGCAGCTGACATACAACGACAGCTCAGCATGCCACCGCAGGATATCTCCCTAAAGGAAAACTTTCACCAACCGAACTACCAAATTATTTTTTTTATATACCAAAAATCAACAAGTATTCCCAGAGTTAGCAACTTCATCACTGGAACTCGAACACAGGACTCCAGTTCCTAACATTCATCCATCATCCATCACACATCCTTCTCAAACATCTCATTATAAGATTTTACCACCCACGACAGTAACCCATTACATTCAATTATGCAAATTAGCAATCGTACAGATATCATGAACCTAAACTAATGGTATTGCGGACTCTTACCAAGGGGGCCTCCGTAGAGGTCTTTTAACCCCGACTCCCCACTGACTGAGCGGCCTCAACTACCCAAAAAAAAATTTTGCCTGTCACCGAGATAACGAAGTCCCATACCTTCAGTCACTCGACTCGGGCAAATGCTATATACACCCTGCCCGGGCCCAATCAAGATGGTACTCACACCCCAAATTAACTGGACTCCTGACAGTAGATCCCCATACGAAGCACATCTGCATAATAGGTTCAGTGCAAAATGCAACTAATACAACTAATATAAAATTCATATTAATCCATCTTACGTTAATGACAATTAGGCCTCAATTTACTCCCACCCAATTCAAATTGCAAACTTGCATCAATTCATCCACACATGACTAATTCATTCAATCAACAGGCTCAAAAAACTTGAAGGACTACAGAAGAAAATAAATACAATTTTGACCACCAAAGAACACCAGTTCGATTCCTAGTCAGGGCAACAATAAAAATCGCATCACACACACTCTTTCATCCTGAACACAATCAACCACAGAAATACATTCATGCATGCACCAGACATACTTGCTCCCTTCCCTGAACAATCATAAAATTCCCCATTTACACCAGTATGTTAGTATTCGGATCGTCAAGACACTATAACGCCAACGGAGTATCAACTCACGTGAGGACCTGATAAAACAACCCAAAGTTGTAGCCCTGAAATCACAGTTCCCCTTACATCGTATAAATACGTCCTAAAACGGAAGACACGATTCGGGGGCAAATATTTATTTACACCCTAAATGAGATGCGACCATGAAGGTGAAATGCCTCCCAGAAAATCCCACTTAGTAAGTCACTCAACGAAACACAAACTAACATACTGAATATTAAAACCATTTAATACTTGACCAATTTAGATGACAATCTAACCTTAAAAATCCTATGTCACAACAAGACAATTTACTCGCCCCCCAATTACTAATCAACTTAAACATCAACCAATCATACATAAACACTCACCTGATTCATTTATACTGAATTAGCACACACGCAATTCGACATTTAACATCATTCAAAACACAATTACCGAACGTACATATAGACAGCAATTCGACGATTTTCCAGAATTAATTTAACGCCGAATAAGTTGACGACACCAAATTTTAATACTCTCACGGTCCAATTTAATTTGACAGAACTACCAACAGCGAAATAATTAACCCCCAGCTAAAGAAATGACAACAAAACATGAAATGTTTGGCCTAATGAACAGCTGACCACTACCAATAATACCTCACACGTATTATGCACAGCGAATTGCAGAATTTCAGCCTTACATCACTAACAATTATTAAGAATAATTATGTTACAGATTTACCCCAAGGAACCTGCTGATGATAAATCCACACACGCAATTCACATTTTCACTGACATCAGTTGTATAAAATAATAACTTGTCACAGTCGTCGGCCATGATAGTTCAATATCACTACGTGATTCAACAGGCGTGTACTAAACGCACATCAAAACAGACACTAAGTTATTCTTACTGGAAATACAAGTTTATCAATTTCAGCCTATTTTCAAGAGAATTTAAAACGTCACTAATTTAAACCTTACCAAAACTACTTCCAATCAGACAAACATTTTATTCTTTTCAAACACGTGACACAATTTGTCAAAACAACACTTCCCGAGGTGTACCTTTAGCGCAGGTGCAGTAAAATTGAGCTGGACTATTTCCTACAAGAACAGAATGAATTTACAACCACCCCAAAACATACAAACAGCATATCAAAACTCACCACGTGTGAAATTCTTTCAGCCGGCAATCCGTCAAACTGGCAAAGCAGCTCCGCCATTACTGTCCCGTCAGTCCTGACTTCCGTCCAGCGCACGTGATTGCCACTCTCGGCTATCTGCTCGTCTAACAGCTGACGACAGAATTGTTCATTTGGTCCACGGTGTACACAGCAAGTTATTTTACATGAAATCAAATCACAACATGTATTAGGTTCTGCTCTAATAACTAGCCTACCTATTGAAGAAAGAAAAATTAGTATGGAGGACCCAATCTACATTAATTAAGTTACTGAATTTAATTTTAATGAATTACTGCAATCAGTCAGCAGGAAAGACATTTGCTAATGGCAAGATCACAGAACAAACCACGTGCACTGCTACCACTGTAACAGTGGCCTCATCCCCCCCTTCCCTATTCGATAACCCAAGATGTGATAATAATAATAATAATATTAGCATATCAAAATTATCATTTAATTACTCGCTAGGTCAGCTGAGTTCACAGCAAAAAAACCTAGGAGTGAATGTTCCGATTTGCTTGGTATTCAAGAACACCCTGATTTAATTCAGGAAAAGAGATCAGGCGGGACGAAGCTAATGTCAAGACCAGCTTGTTGAGTGGAAGGCTGGATGCGTACCTCAGCTGGCCGTATTAAAATGACCCTGCCAAAAGATGAAGGAAAGGAACAGAAACAAGGTATAATCTTCCTACCGACTGCACGCATTTAAATGAGATAATCAAGTCCCAATAAACAATATATTATAAAATCAGAATGATGTTACATTACTATAGATCCCCTCACCTCTTACAGCACTAACAAATCTGAACAATATAGTGATTAAACCTATACACTTCTTAGTCTAACGTATAAATACGAACACGATGATTCCCAGAAATTAATAGCCAACAAGGACTAAATAATTTGTCATTTGCCCGCATGGCAATGTACGCAATTACATTTGAGGTTAAAACATGAATTAAAAAAATGGATCCGGAACAAGAAGAAAAAAAGGAAAACAACATGAGAAGGCAAAGCCTTCTTAAAAAACAATGCTGCATCAAACAACCGAAACGTCCCTTAATGGAACGGAAAGGTCTGACAACCTCCACAGTCCAGCACTGACCGTCCTGTCAAGCCTGTCTGACCAAGAATTAAATCCACGAGGTTCCCATCCAGCTAACGGGAAATAGGGCAATAATAACCCGCCCTGCAGTAATTACATATAAAGGTACAACCAAATTATACAAACCCTTCCAAAATATTACATACTAAAGTGCTAAAATAAAATGTCAGTCTATATCTAATTAAGTTGATGGTCCACCGACACATGGCCTTAAAATAACACTACCAAATGACACAGTTTAATGTTCCATCGAACGGTTGCCCCTTCTAACAAATTGAGTTCATACCACCTGGTGTATTCAGCCCTCCGGAGAACTGCCCTCAGTTCCCCGGAGGCGATCGCTTAAGAGTCCTTCCGTCACCAAGGTTCCTCTCGCACTGTCTCTGCAGTCACAGATCGCACCCTTGTATATTCCAGCGTACCCCACCACAACCCTCCAGTAGTACCAACTGCGACCAGTGGCACAACCGGCCAAAACAAAGCCAGAGTTCAAGGTTTTGAGTGGGTACTATTGAATATCTCCCCACACAGGTTACTGCCTAGAAACCTTCCAGGAGCTGAGGCGTTACACCATGTTCTTGCAAGGGTGTTCTTAGAATAAGGGCTTGGCGAATGTAGCTGACAAGAAATGTTGCTTTTCCAATGTTCACAGACACAAAGCTCGATTTATCTCCCTTTACAAGTGTCTATCAGCGATAAGCCTATAAGTGACAGGACACACAAAGGCACAAATCCTGGCAGAAAGGCTAGGCGATCCCATTTCACCAGTAGCCAGGCGCCAGCTTGGCGAAAGGAATTCTCAGAAGAGGTCTGGTGTATGCTCTCATGATAATCCGGCCAGACCTGGAGCTCCTGCTGCGTCTCGAAGATAAGATGAACATGTACCGATTTGCAAAATTGGTACAGAATTCTTACAACATTCTTCCTAGGAAAATGCTAACGTGTTGATGTGTAACATATTTCCACTCGGTATTTGTATATTTTTGTGGGGGTGGTTTTGAAAAATGAAACAGAGATGGATGGGACAGAAACAATGAAACAGAAATAGATGGGACGAAAACAATGAGCGCGCGTGGTGGCGGAGATTGATACCTCGACGTACTCTCGGCCATGTCGCTATGTGGAATGTATATCGCATATTTTTACTTCAAGGTTTGGAGGCCCCATTAAAGATATTCCTACAATAAATCATCTTCAAATTGTCGTTCTTTGGTGTGAAAATATTCATTATATCATATTTGCTGAAAACAATTATGATTTATTAAATCTTTATACTTTTGCTGTATTCTTATTTAATGTAGACACTCGAGATATTGTCGGCCATGTGGCTATGTGGAATCTATATCGCATACAAAATTACTTCAAGGTTTGGAGGCCCCTATAAAAAAAATTCCCACAATAAATCATCTTAAAATTGTCGTTGTTTGGTGTGAAAATATTCATTACCATTTATCATATTTGCTGAAAACCGGCAGGATTTGGCACTGCAGTTTTACAAGTAGTTATTTCAATGACCAACAGAGTTCACTGTTAACAAGAGATAACATGTCACATGTTACACATCATATGCGACTATTGTAAGGCTGGTCATTTTCTTTTTCAAATGCTTCCACAATCCCAGATCTAATAATTACAATTACACTCCCAACTACAGCCACTACAACAACAAATAAATACAATACATACAAGGGCTGTTTTTAAGTAATGCCCGTTGTGATATTACGCCGTTGCAGCGTTGCGGTCGGCATTTTTTCTGTACTGTTTAGACTAAAATGACTTAATTTGTTCACAATGAATAAGCGTACTTTTCTTCTATCCCGTCAATACGGACATAGTGAATATACTAAATTCTTACGGGTCAGAAGAAGAAGGTATTTGTTCTGTCATTTCACCGAATCTCATCTCTATTAGTTATTACTAGGGCTCGGATGTTGATGACATGTCATCATTTTACGGACCTGTCTAAAACAATGCTGAAGTACATAGAAACCCCGGACGGGCCACCCCGTCTTCAAATATGTCATTTTTATTTCGTATCTTTTTGCATTTTTTGCTATTTTTCCACTTTAAGAGCATTTTTTAAGTTTGGTAGATTTATTTAATCTTATTTCAGAGAAATCGGCCTTTTAAGGTCATTTGTTTTTCGAATTTAGTCATGTCACAGCTTTATATGAGGGAGTTACGTCTCTCAGAGTTAAGAAGAAGCTAGTAGCTGATACAAGATAATTTAAAATATTGAAATATTGATTCTATTTCCTTAATCAACCGAGTGGAAACTAGTCTTAGCAACAATCTTGACAAAATTGCTGCGGGTATTGCAACAAAAATGGACAAAAGCACCGGGTTTAAAACATTCTGCAAAATCTCAGACATTCTTTCTGGTGAAAACTACTGCATGGATGGGATTGAGAAGGATTTAGCAGCAAACGACCTACCTCACTTCAAGTACGCACCGATCACATCAGATGATGTTGAACGCAGCTTTTCGAGATATAAAAACTTGTTGGCTGGTAACCGCAGATCATTTACATTTGACAACATCAGAATGGCATTCGTAGTGCAGTGAACTCAGACTAAAGTGAACATAAACCTTTTGTTAAGTGCTAGAAATCTATTTTGAGTGACTTTTCAGTTTGAGCTTAAGATGTCATTTTTGAAATATTGGTGAGTTTATTATTATAAGATCATTTTCTCCATTTTATAGTGTATTTTTTGAATATTTAGGTCATTTATTACAGACATTTTTGAAAATTGTAAGTGTATTTTTTAAACTTCTTACGGCATCAACCTCCGGGCCCTAGTTATTACATACCCTCTCCTCCTCTCTTCCTGCAGGATAGCTCAGTGTGTTCATGAGCCATTCGCGAAAAGGGGACACAAGGAGTTGGAATCCTATATTTGGCTGCAGGTTGATGGTTAGCCTTCATAGCTGCAGTGACCATCACGTCGTACGGAATCTAGTCCGAGTTAGTTCGTTAGAACCTTCATTTATAGGCTCAGTTAGGTAATAACGGTTTATTCTGTATGAATAAGGGATATTAAATAGAAGTGCCCAGCTGAAGGGGAAGCAATGCCGAGCTCATATGTCGCCTACCAAAGTTGTGAACCCCTGGATGGTAGAACAGCACTGAGGTCGTAAGAACGCAAGAATCACCACTGCTCTTCCTGGCTGACCAAAGGTTTACTGAAGCCTTCCCCAGTATCAGACAAATGATTTAGTGAGGAATATTACAATAAATAATGTCAGATTCATGAGATATACAAGGGCACAATGAGCTGGATATTATTGCGGAGTGAAGCCATCTATCACGCAGTAGTCCACTGAAGGAATGCTTGTTTTAATTTCACTCCTAACAGTCGGGACTGTAATTAAAATGGACTGAACTCAGCGGCTGACAAGATCAGCGCGTTAATTTACGAGTGTTTTCAAACCGTATATTACACTCTATGAGCTCAGCGCAGTAAGTGATCTGACCCACGAGATAAATCGGTGGTCTAAATCTCGATACCACTTTCCAGACGACGTAGCCTTGCGTTCGTCAAGTTCTTGTCGAATGAACAACTTGTGGAGTAGTATCTAATGTCTCACTATCCGCTAGGTGACCCACCAAACACTGCTGTAATGCTGACTGCTTACCACTCAGGGTCACATAGCGGTGATCTGGAGAGAACACATCATTATTTTATATCCATTGGCTGTGCGGAAATAGTACGTAACCGGCTGTCGTTAAGGCAATATCTCCGCTTTGCTAGCCAATGAGGGTTAGGAGGTTCTCATTTTAGGGCAACGGTAGCAGGAGATATAGGTCTCAGCTGTGAAAAAATTGTGAAAAAAGAAACGATAGTTCTAGGTTGAGCAGTTGAAGAATTCGCACTACTCGTAGCGAAGAGAGTTCTGTCACAAATTATATGGCTCCGTCTCAAAATCGTGCGACATATTACAAAGATGGATACTGGGATTGAAATCTGACAATTTTCATGCTCAAGCGTGTTTCTGAAAGCAGAACCGTTGTAAAGACTTTGTCCCGTCGAAGAGAAAGCTAAATTGAGTTTATCAGTCGATATGTCAAAACACAGTATGGGTTCCTCCGATACACTAAGATACATTGTTAGACTATTATTATTATTATTATTATTATTATTATTATTATGAGCGTATATTCCCCTATCAGGAGAGCGCTAGAAACAAAACAAAATATACGAGCCTTACAGTAGTCGCATATGATGTGTAACATGTGATATGTTATCTTACTATGTGTGTCCCGGAAGCGCAATTCCCTTGTTGACAATGAACTCTGTTGGTCATTGAAATAACTATTTGTAAAACTCCAGTGCCAAGTCCTGACCGAAATGAATCATAATATTGTTATATGGCGTGGCGGAAGCAATCCACTGCCTACTTGATGCGAGCTGCGCTCTATACTGGCCAGTTAGTGAACCCATGCCAGCGATGTTATTTAAAATGGCCCCGTGTTGCCAATCAGCGCACTGCCAAGTATATGCGCGATTAATAATTAGGTGTGCGGAAGGTATATTAAATGTGTTCCTCCCAGTGATGTGTTCAGACCAACGAAGTTTCAATTATTGTTGGTAGTCGGCGTTAATATACTGAATTTCTACGTTGTTTGGAGTGTTGGTTGATGCGATATAGATTCCATATACTGTAGCCACATGGCCAACAGTACATCGAGTGCTTACATTAAATAAGAATACAGCAAAAGTATGAAGATTTAACAAATCGTAATTGTTTTCAGCAAATATGATAAAATTAATATTTTCACACCAAAGAACGACAACTTGAAGATGATTTATTGTAGGAATATCTTAAATGGGGTCTCCAATCCTTGAACTAAACTGTATGCGATATACATTCCCCATAGCCACACGACCTACAGTACGTCGTTGCACCGATCTCCACCACCACGCGCGCTTATTGTTTCCGTCCCATGCACGTCCGCCCCATCCATTTCCGTCCCTTTTCCAAAATCACTCCCACAAACATGTGCAGCTACCGAGTGGAAAGATGTTACACATCAAAAAATCTAGCTATTGGTGAGGGCTCTTTTTTATTCTTTTTATCTTCCCAAAAAACTTTCATCCGTTCACTGTGCGCCTTCTTCTCTTCATCTGTCCATTTACGCATATTTCTTTTCAATGTGATCTAAATTCAAATTTTTGGTTTCTGGTTTTTTCTCTGCAAATCCTGCGGTAGTGAATGTCTTCTGTAGTGTGCCCTTCGGAGAGGCACAGTATCGAACCCATATCCTTTTATGTCAGAAAAAGGAAGAAGTAATGCAGATATTAGAACGGATTTCTAAAGGTTTTTGAAGGGTTAATACTGAATCGCTGTTGCGTGACGCATGGATTAGTGGTGCAATGCAAGGCGTAGAGCCACAGCTGCGAGATGATGGCATGCCTACTCAGCGGGAACCGGGTTACGCATCAGATCGAAATAGAACTGGTGACTTTCCATTCATTAGAGTGAGAAGAGGTTTTCGGATAAAGCCCTTAGTCGACATTAAAATGGCAACGCTGCAGCGAAGGAGGAGTCATGAAATCAGAGAAATAATTAAAATTTAGCCATTTACAGGCATTAAACTAAAGAAATTACTTTGTCATTTTTAATTATCCTGGGAAAGAGATTTTTGAGAGTGGACAAAGTTAATAACAATTGCTCATGAAATAAGTGTCAGATCAGCACTACGCAATTGGTTATTCCCCACGCCAGGACTCGGCGATGAGGGAAAACAAAAATTCACTACCTACTCAATCCAGGAGCTCATTTATTTAATATCATTAAAACCTATGATCGATTTTTGGAATTGAAGGTACCTTTTTGACATTTAAAGTGAGAGCTTTATGGAGGTAAAATTTTCATAATCATACGACGATTATTTTGGAAGTTAGGTGTGGAGGAGGAACGAAACTAATCTTTTTGAAGTAGATTTCAATATAAACCCTGGAAGCGCCAGGAAGTTAATTCAGTCTTCAGTGTCCTAGAAGGGCGTGTTGCTGTTTCACCAACGTAAATGCAGACTTCATCAGACCGTGAGGGTCACGTTATACTGTTTCGCTGACGTACGATCACCCCGTCAGGGAGTAGCCGTCCAGTTATTATCAACAAGTTATCGACATTTATCGCCGTGCATAGAAGCATCGTAATTCCTTGTGAGAGGAAAAAATACTGTTAGGCTTCAAGCTGTATAAACTATTTACCAGTACGGTCAAAGTAGTATACTTTGGACATAAGTATTTTTACCAGCGAAAGGCACTTGAACTTTTTAAGTTTCAGTGAAAAAGTCTGCTTCATACCATTTTCATAGTACGGAAGTGACGCAACTAAGAATTCTATCCAAACGTTAAAGAACTAAGTCAGGGTAAAACGTTAGAAGTAACTTCTGGTGTTCCTGATGGAGGAGGCTAGAGCTGTGTGTCGATAGAATTCAGGAATTGATATTCTAGGCAAAATCTACGCAAAAGCAACGCGCAGTAAGACATTGGAGAAGTCCACACGCAGAGAACTTTTAGCGTTAAAAGTAACAATCCAAACGTGGAGAGCCAGTGGAGCAAATTACTAGGTCACAGTAGTAAAGCGCATCTAGAAGGGAACGTCAGTCAAAAGCAATCTCACTAGACGATCATTCGCACAGGAAGTGAGGAACGACATCGTGCAGTCCTTATTAGTGAGCCGATAGTCAGAACAATATTGAGTAGAAGTAGTAGACGTTCAAGGAGAGGGAAGGACGATCGAGACTTTCAATCATCCAAATTGGAGTAGGAAGCCGATGCCAAATAAATTGCACCTCTGGAAACGGGAAGAGAAGAAAGATACGTGTGCACAAGGCAAAGATAATTGCCAAAAAGTGAAAAATTCTGTGTAACTTAAATTTTGTGAAATTTTTAGTGTATAAATAATTGAATAGTGAATTTTCAAAGTGGTGATGAATACCACCAGTGTATTTTGTGTAATTAATATGATCAGTGTATGGTATGTGTGATCTAGAAGAAGTTTTAACCAGTAAAAAATGACCACAGTCATGGTGTAGAAATATAGAAAGTGGGCGAAAATGTTCCATCGCTGGAAAATCAGGTCGCTGATTGAAGCAGTTATATAAGTACCAAATTTTCATTATATGATGTGTTGAGGGAAGGTTCGCGTAACAATGATGGAGAAATAAATCTCAGAGATGAAACAGGGATATGTAAAACTATATAAACAATAGATGGTGCGATCTGAACAAATAATTTGATAAAAATATAATTATTTAGAAGTGTTAATTAAAACCACATTGGAAAGTATTCAGTGGAATACCAATTAATAGTGAATAATGTAATTACGAGAGCAAGATAATAACAATAATAATAATAATAAATAAATAAATTAAATTGTGTGTGTAAAAGTGGAAGCTGTAAAGCTCCTTGTAAGAATTGAGAATAAGTTAATGAACCAGTAGAGTTCTTGAAGTACAATACCAGTATTTTAGTAAAAGGCTTAGGTTATAATTTTGTGAGATGAAGATCAATTTATTGATATGATATAATATCTTTTATTTTGGAAGGCAACTTGGCTATTGAAGTAATAAACGCCTTGTAGCGCATTTGTTGTAATTTGTCACGCTAGGAACGCGTTGAAATATGTTTGGCAAACTAATTATGAGGTTTGTTGATCGCGGTAATTGATTATATGTGTGTGATTGCTGTATGCAATGTTGGAAAAGGGCGCATATTTATTGAATTGTTGAGCGCAGGGATGAATGGGAATGTCAACCCCTAAGACGCCGGTGTTCAGACGATAGGCTTGTGACCATCGATCCATGTTTTTATTGCCTTAAGTCCTCCAGGTTGGATGTTGTTCCATGAGGCAGAATGAGGAATGAACCTATACTCCTCCACGACGAGAGCCCCTTTTTATTTTGATGGTATATTGAATATCTGACCCGACAACGTGCAACTTCATAATTATACCTTGCCGAAGCCATGAGAATAGGTCTTTAGAACCTTATAATGTATTAATTGTTGTATTGTATGAACACGCCTTGCCTTTCCAAAAGAATCTTAGCAGAGCTGCTGCTCGCAAACTTCTTATGTTCCGTCTCGAAGGGAAGAAGTCATGAGCTCTCTCCCTCCATAGTCATAAATTCTAGCCGCAAGTGTTTTGACATTTTAAAAGACCCTCTTGTTGAGATAGGTCAGGTCCGAACGTTAGGGTTCGTGCCAGACAGAAGTAATTAAGAATGTTTTAAACGACCCAGTAGTTGTACTGGAGGTCCATTCATGATAATTATAAAAGCTTGCAGAATTCAGATCGTTGCTTCTTTATGGTGTGATTGTCTTTGGAGACAATGTAATGAAATCTCTAGTTTGTTGTTATGCATGACCACATAATCGTTCACGAGTTAATATGAGGATCTTAGGGTAATTGGGAGTTTACCTTGATTTGACTTAGTCAGTAATTTTCAATAACTCGAGTACGCGAGCTTTCCCAGCACAGTGGCATTTTGGTGCTACTAAAAGAGAGATGGTAACAATAGAATGTATTGTGAACCCAAGTAAATGGTAACAATTGAATTATTGTGAGCCCAAGTAAACGTAACAATTGAATGTAATGTGAGCCCAAGTAAATGGTAACAATTGAATGTATTGTGAGCCCAAGTAAATGCTAACAATTGAATGTATTGTGAGACCAAGTAAATGGTAATAAGTATCATTACCATTATAATTATGACTCAAATGTAAGAAATACTCATTCATGGAGTAAATAGTGTGTTTTTGTCATTTAATAATGTATAGAAGTGAACACCGAGCCACTTGTGAGCTCGCTTAAAGAATTTAGATTTTTGCTTTATGGGAGTGTAATTAAGATTTATATTTTGTCTGGTTCTTTGGGAACCATAAATTAGTGCGTTTGTATGATAATTGTTTGATGATTCCTTGTTCCTTTGAGAACAAGTGTGAAGTGTTATTCTCAGTTTTTATGTTATTTGTAGCGCCAGATATTGAATTATTAAATAGTTTGTAGTAGGATTTTGATTTATGAAGTGTATCCTATGCTTGATCCAAAGTGTGTAAGTCGCAGTGGGAGAACATACCATGAACCCCGATATCCCGATCACTGTGATTTGCATACTTCTTTGTCACAAGGGCACAGGAGTGATATTTAGTTGTTGTAAGTCTTCCATAGTTTCTTTGTACCAAGAAGTACCCAATGTCGACGAATAAATTATGTTGAATATACTTTTAGTCAGTCTGGTGTCGTTCATTCTGGCGATGTGTAAAGAACTTCACTCTGCGTTTTCTGATGAGTGTCGTGATAGATTCAGTATTTCTGTATAATTCTTCAGTTGGTCTTTTTTTTGCCAGAAATCATCTCTGAAAACGACGCCGTAAACTTGTCTCACAGTTTTCTTTTCTTGATTTTCAATGTCCGTAATTTTGGCCATTCCATTGGTGCTTGTGGTTTCTGATGCGTATTAGGCTTTCGGCAAGACTACCGTTTTATAATGTCGTAATTTTGCAGACGTGGAGATGCATTTTTTATTGTAGTGGAACCAGCTAATTTTGTAAGCTTTATGTAATTTTGAGACTCTTTCTTCGTTAGCCATTGTGTTCGGACCAGATTTCTGCATGATTTCTCCTAAATATTTGAAGTCATTGACTTGTACAATTTCTCCGTATTTTGTTTTTATTGTCTGAGGATTTTGTATCAAAAGGCTGCGTTTTTCATATGAATTTTGGAGCCCGGTTTTCCTGGTGATCTCGTGGAATTTTTCTTAGGAATGGTGTGCTTCTGTTCTAGTATTTGTTAGTATGGCGATATCATCTGTGAAAGAGAGGCATTTTATATGGGTTATGTTGTCCTTTTTTACCTAGTTGATTTCCTTTGACTCCTTCCCAAGTACGAATTATTTTCTCTAAAACTACATTGAATAGGATAGATGAAAGGCCATCGCCTTGTCTGACGCCGGTTCTGATTGGAAAGAGCTCTGATAGTTCTCCCTTAAATGCGTCCTTAGAGACGGTATTAGTTAGGGTATCTCGGATGAGAGTTCGTGTTGTAATGTCTATTTTCATCTCCTCTAGAGTTTGGAATAGTGTGTCTCGGTCTATGGTGTCATAGGCTTTTTGAAAGGCTACGAAAGTCACTATAGTACTCCTGCAGTGTCTTATGGACAAGATTGTACGAACATTACAAATCTGTTCGCTGCAAGAGCGATTTTTTCTAAATCCTGCTTGATAGTCGTCATTTTGGGGGTCAATTTGTGGTTCCAGACGGTTTAACAGACCTCTAGAGAACATTGTATAAGCTACTGGGATCAAGGAGCTTCCTCTGTAGTGTTTCGGGTTGGTTTTGCCACCTTTCTTGTAAATTATTGGATGAATGATGGCAAATATCCATTATTCTGGTATCTTACTTGTGATCCAACAGTTTTCGATAATTTTGTGGATTTTGGGTGTGATATTTTCACGATCTAATTTCCAAATTTCTGCGATTAAACCATCTTCATCCGGAGCTGTGTTATTTTTCAGTGTTTTGATTATTTCTACGATTTCTTGTAGGCTTGGTGGCTGGGAGTCTGGATTGGGTTCAGGAGTTTCAAAGTGCAATTGTTCTGTGGGTCCTTTTACAGTTGAGAAACTTGTTGAAATATTGAGAAAGAATTTTTCAATCCGTCTGGTGTTCTGAAACAGAGATTGGGCGGTCGGTATCCGGTCATGTTTTATCTGAAGGTTCTGTACAAATATCGTGTATTGTTTTCAGAGAAGTCTTCTTGAATTTCTCGGAGGCAGCTGTTGTCATAATTACGTTTTTCTTTACGGATAGTTTTTGATGAGAGTTTCCTCACTGATTTGAAAGTCTCCTAAGTTTCAGTTGATTTGTGACTATCGAAGTTTTTTCAGGCAGAAATCCTGTTATCGATCGCTTGGTCGCAGGTTGCATTCCAGCACCTGTGTTTCCGCTTTCGTGGGGGTTGGCCTAGTTTTATGAGATCTTGCATTTTCTGGGAGAGTGTTGTCCAATTGGTTTCTGATATCTTGGAGAATTATTGTCTGATTTTTTTTGTGTGTTAATTTTGAGATATTTGGGTCCGTTCTGAAGATCGTTTTGGTTTTCTGAATTTGTTTGGGATAAATGGAGTTTTGATTTGGAGTATGTGGTGAACAGAGTCGAAAATATTTTTCTTGTTTTCACATTTAGAATTTCTTGTGATTTTTGCCTGGAGATAGCGATATGTCTATCTGAAATTCACCCAGGGAATTGTTGGGTGATTTCCATATAGTGAGCTTCCTGCGATGTTTCGCAAACTGGGTGGACATGATTTTAAAGTTGAAATTTCGACAGAGATTGATCAGTCTGTCACCGTTTTTGTTTGTGCGTTTGTTTGCGGTGTGTGGTACAGTCATTGTATTATATTTCTTTTCCTTGCACAACTGTGCGCCAAAATCAACTTGAAGAATTTTCACATGTTGTTGGGGAGTTTGTTCATGATTTCTTCCAGCTCATCCCAGAATCTCTCCACCATCTGTAGGTTTTCTCTGTTCTGGACCATTGTAGGTGCGTGCGAATTAGTTACTGTGTAGATCTTATTCCCTGACTTAAACATGAAGGTGGACATTTTCTCGTTCTAAGAATCGAAGTTTACTACAGAGTCTATGACGGATTCGTGTACGGCGAATTCTGTACTGAATTGGAAATTTCAGTGGCTGGTTTTCTATTGAAAATTCTGTGGTTTTCCGAGTCAACGAGTATTTCGTCTGTGAATCTTGTCTCTATTAGGGCACAAATTTTGATATCCAATTTATCAAGTGAGTTTGTTAGGATTTTAAGTTTACGTGTGTTAAGTGTGCCAAAGTATACTTTTCTCTTGCATTTCAAGGTTTTTGAAAATCTCTAATTCTCCTCCTCATGACAGGCCTGATCCCTCAGAATCTGATGATCAGGCATACTTCTCAGTGGCATAGCTGAGGCCCGGGGAAGAGGACTCTTTTCCGGATGTGCTGCCATGATGTTTGGTTTAAAATGAGTTATGTGGTGAGCTCCAAAGGGAACACAGGTTACGACTGGAGTTTTGAAGTCCAGAAGAAGTAATCAGCCGCGCCAACTAGGCAAACAGACGCTGACCAGAGTACCTATGATTTTCACTCAGACGTGTCTGGATTTTTGTGGCCCTTCCTCCCTGTCCAGCGTTGGAAATAGATTCCACTTCAGCTGTCTCAGGTCGTTTGCTAATTTTCACCTGTACCCTAGGCAGGGGCTCTATGATAGGGTGCTACCATCCGGAGCCAGATGGACTCTGTTTTTTTAACGAGGTTGATACTCCTCCTGCTCTTTATCTACGCTTTCCAAAACAAATATTTCTTAACAATGCTACGTGCAGGAATGAGAACAAGAATGACAATATTTGAAGTGACTGTACAGAGCAATCAATCCGTAACATCTTTGAGAAGCCTTTCACTATTGTTATACCCGTAGGGTATGCCACCTCCATCCCCTACTATTTATACCCCCTAAAAACACATCCTTATACATGACCAACTTCTACGATCAATGAGCACATATATAAATCACATTACTTCAGGTGGCCTCATGCCTGACCTCACAGGACTCCCGTTAGGGCTTCGACACTAGAAAAATGTGCAATTCTGCACACACAGCACACCGACTCGGAGAGTTCATGACTCGGGGTCATTCTCAAACAGACTTTGTGTTGTAGTGATGAACAGCTGCTGGGCGCCGTCACCACTGCTGCCATCTTGGTGAGTGTACAAGCGAGTATCTTTACACACCCACACAATTACACTTTCATCCCCTATTACTTGTACTGGAATTGCATTAGCATTTTAGCTGTTCTGACAACTTTATTAATACTTCTTCTTAGAAGGAAGTACATTAAAACTAGACGTCTTTAGCTAACTGGTCCTTACATTTATTTAACTAGCTAGTAAGCTCCTACCCTTTAGATCTCCTCCAGATAGGATCCCATAGCATTATTGTTTAATTGCTTCGTGGCGTCAGCGGATAGCCACGATCACAGTGCTTGACTCAGCAGGCTCTCTCTAAGTCTTCGCTAGCACGCTTACGCCAGCATTAAGCCGAGTCGCGGCAGCACCGTTTAAGTCATTATTTGCTAAACCTCCCCCAGCACCACTTTCACATCCCTGAGCTTTCCCGGCAATCTGAACAATCGGGAAGCTCGTCCACAGAGCTACGTCTTTGCCCATAGGCAGCTCAATCACTCTAACCGCTCCACTCACATTCTCACTTCCCCCAGAACACTCCATTGTAGGGCACCCCCACAAAGAAACCCTACAATTGGTAGAGGCGCGGAGTACCGTGGCATTGTCTTAGGACAACGTCTCAGGGGTCACAAACAACGTGATTCCGCGGTAAAGGTCACCAAATACCTTTTGCAAGCCAAGCAAACGCCAGAAACCCCCCAGTTTTGAAAAAAATTCAGGGTACGCTATAACATTAGCAGAGAAGGTATATTCTTAGTAATTACCCCCCCCCCCCATCCCCCAGACAGGTATAGTCCTTTGATAAACGCCCTTAAACGAAAACAGATTTTTGTACCCCCAAACAGAAAGGTAGGATTTTCCCACACTTTGTACAATCGATAGATCATTATATTAATTAATTACACGCCCACCCGAACCCCCAGTAACACAGAAGGGAAAGCAAGGGTACTGTTACGTACACCAACCACGTGGAGTAAGGGGAGATTGCCACAGCTTAGATAGCCTATAGATATTTATACAGTCACTGATTCAGAGTGAATAGCATACTAACAATATTTAACGCTACCCTTGAGAGTTCGCACCCCGCTAGCATATAATTTTACACTATGGCACCTCATGCCGAAGTACCGGATGTACCGAATACACAAGGGAGGATACACTCCAGGTACACTGATAGGACATCCGAACTACTATTTACACTACTGTGAAGCCGCCAGCGGTGAATGCAGAAAGTACAGTTCCTTATACAGACATTGCAGGCAACAATTTATTAACACACATAAAAGTTTACACCTACCCCACGAGGCCATATACAGAGATTGTCTTCACCTCAAGGAGAAGCACCTTCATATGAACACTGACAAACCAGAGGGGCGGAAGAGTCTAGGGAACTTACCCTGCCATATGCCGCATTACGGCGACATTACCGCCAATTATAGGCGAACTACATAATGTTTGAGCATTTTAACGCACAAGCCGACACATTTGGAAGGGGACATCCCAGAAATTACCTACTGGATGGCCAATATGACCAATACCACGCAAAACTCCATTTAGGAAGGAGGTCGCCGTGGCCAATGACCACGAGGCTCCCGGCGTAGCCACGGCCACGCAGAGCAAACCTAGTCCCACACGTCCTCAAATCCCGGCACAACACAATTATACACGCCAACTTCCACACACACTTACGCCCACCATTCCAGCCTTATGTCCCAAACGACATGGCTACCCACCCTTAGGACAGACAATACCATATCCCGCCGGATATATCAAATCCAGGAATAAAAGATCCTCCACTAAGTCCTATCATGAAGGGCATACATTGGTCAACACAATTACAAATATACCAATGATCAGAAGGACAGGTAGAGGCAGGCTCCAAAGCCACAAGGCTCAGCTACACGAGTCGTACTATTCCCATAAGTCCCCAGGGACATAACATGCCAGGAATATCAAACAGAAGAACGCCAAATACGCTATGGCATCCAGTAGCCTACTCTCGCAAATAGGTGTCGGTGCCACTCACACAAATGCCTTCTAGCATACACACGATTTGGCTACCCCAGAAGTCAGGCGTAGAGCTACGCACACAGAATACCCTCACATTTAATACATACTAGCTGAAGTACCCGTGCTTCGCTACGCGTCATAAATAAATTAAAATATGAAGGTGACAGTTAAAACAGGGGATAGGCGAGGTGCTGCGCAGAGGGAGATTAAGGATGGAACATTTTGTCCAACTACACCACTCGGCGTTGACCGTGTTTTATAGCACAAATTTAGGTTTTACTCGCTAACGGTTGGAGATACCTTTCGGATAGAAAATGTAATTTTTAACCTCGTATATACCATCAAAAGTTTGCTATTTGTTAGCGTTCTCTTTGTATTTGAAATGGAAATATGAAAGTTTTAAACCAAATTGTGTAGTGAAGTCACTAAAATGGTCGCCATCTTTAAATAGTACAAAGTATTGAAATCAAAAGTAACCTATATGTTAACCAGGTAAATCAGCTACTTCCATGTAAAATTCATGTAAATCGGACCAGTGGTACTTGCCTGATTGAGTAATACATAAACGCACATCATTTCATTTTTAGCCTCGCTTCGCTCGCGTCATAGTCGTGTCATATTGTTATTCAATGAAATGCAGGTTTAACCCCATTAACACCCCTTTAGAACCTGAATATCCAAAAATCCCTCCTTGGTAGACGTTTTCGACACACAACAAACATATCCCCAAAATATCATTCTTCTAACTTTAATCGTTTGGGTTGGTCGATGAGAGTGAACATCCAAAAATCCTTCATTAGGGGACGTTTTTCTTCCAGAATTTCACCCCTCCCCATAGGCCCCTTAAATTGGATTTATGAAAAAAAACGGTCGAACACATATTTATTTTATTTATTTATTTATTTATTAATTTATTTATTTATTTATTTATTTATTTATTTATTTATTTATTTTTAAGCTGATTTATTTCCTCCGAGTTTCAAACTCCTCGCTTATGTCGTTTAAGAGATACACGGTCCGTTAGGAATCTTTCAACCCCCACTTTTCATCCCTTTCACCTCATAATATACACTACATCGAAAAACCATTAGACATGTGTCAGCTTATTTTTAATGATTAGTATATATGCCAAGTATCACATCCCCAAATGAAACCACTCGTGAGATATGGTTATTCAATGAAATGCACGTTTACCCCCCTTAACACCTATTTAGAACCTGAATATTCTAAACTCTTTCCTTAGTGGACGTTTTCGACATACAACGAACATATCCCCAAAATGTCATGTTTCTAACTTTAATAATTTTGGCTGGGCTATGATGAGTGAGTGAGTCAGTCAGGACATTTCCTTTCATTTATTTTTGATAATTTCACCCCTCCCCATGAACCCCTTAAATTGGATTTATGAAACAAACGGTCGAACACCTATTTACTTATTTAAAGCTGTTTTCCCCCTGAGTTTGATGAGTGAGTAAGTGAGTCAATCAGTTAGGACACTTTCTTTCCTGTTTTTTTTCTCCCAGAATTTCACCTCTCACCAAGGGCCCCTTAAATTGGATTTATGAAAAAAACAGTCGAACACCTATTTACTTGTATTTTAAGCTGTTCTTTTCCCGCCGAATTTCAAACTTCTCGCCTATGTCCTTTAAGAGATACACGCTCCGTCAAGAATCCCTCAACCCCCAATTTTCACCCCTATCACCTCATAATATACATTACATCGATAAACCCTTAGACATATG
Organism: Meconema thalassinum; assembly: GCA_946902985.2. Classification (NCBI taxonomy): domain Eukaryota; kingdom Metazoa; phylum Arthropoda; class Insecta; order Orthoptera; family Tettigoniidae; genus Meconema; species Meconema thalassinum. The sequence continues at coordinate 550,729,549 of OX336392.1, forward strand.
TCTGATTATTTTTTTTAATGATTAGTTTATATACCGAATATCACATCCCCTAAGAAACAACTCATAATATATCGTTATTCAATGAAATGCACGTTTACCCCCTTAACATCTCTTTAAAACCCGAATAAACAAAAATCATTCCTTAGTTGACGTTTTCGACATACAGCGAACATATTCCCAAAATTTCATTTTTCCAACTTTAATAGTTTTCGCTGGGCGTGATGAGTGAGTGAGTCAGACAGGACATTTTCTTTCAATTATTTTTACCAGAATTTCACCCCTCCCCATGGGCCCCTTAAATTGGATTGATGAAAAAACGCTTGAACACCTATTAACTTATTTTTAAAGCTGTCTTTTTCCCCTGAGTTTGGTGAGTGAGTTAGTCAGTTAGGACACTTTCTATCCTTTTTTTCCCCCAGAATTTCACCCCACTCCATTGGCCCCTTAAATTAATTTATGAAAAAACGGTCGAACAACGATTTACTTATCTCTTTAGCTGATGATTTTTCGCTGCGTTTCAAATTTCTCGCCTATGTCGTTTAAGAGATAGGCCTACACGCTCCGTTAGGAATCCTTCAACCCCCAATTTTCACCCCTTTCACCTCATAATAATACACCACATCGAAAGACCCTTAGACACATGTCTGCGTATTTTTAATGATTAGTTTATATGCCGAGTATCACATCCACAAATGAAACGACTCGTGAGATATTGTTATTCAATGAAATTCAGGTTTAACCCCCTTAAGACCCCTTTAGAGCCTGAATATCCAAAAATCCTCCCTTAGTGTACGGTTTTGACATACAACGAACTTATCCCCAAAATGCCATGTTTCCAACTTCAATTTTTTTGGCTGGGCGATGATGAGTGAGTGAATGAGTCAGGACATTTTCTTTCATTTTTTTCCCTTCAGAATTTCACCCCTCCCGATGAACCCCTTCAATTTGATTGATAAAAAAAACTGTCGAACAGCTATTTACTTACTCTAAAGCAGTTTTTCCCCCTGAGTTTGATGAGTGAGTCAGTCAGTCAATCAGTTAGGACATTTTCATTCCTGTCCCCCCCCCCCCCACAGAATGTCACCCCTCCCCATGGGCCTCTTAAATTGGATTTATATAAAAAAAACGGTCAAACACATATTTACTTATTTTTATGCTGATTTTTTCCGCTGAGTTTCAAACTCCTCGCCTATGTCGTTTAAGACATACACGCTCCGTTAGGAATCTTTCAATCCCTACTTTTCACCCCTTTCACCTCATAATATACTCCACATCGAAAAACCCTCAGACACGTGTCTTACTTTTTAATGATGAGTTTATATGCCGTGTATCACATCCCCCAATGAAACCAATCGGGAGATATTGTTATTCAATGAAATGCAGGTTTAACCCCATTAAGACCCCTTTAGAACCTGAATATCCGAAAATCCTCCCTTAGTAGACTGTTTTGAAATACAATGAACATATCCCAAAACGGTCATGTTTCTAACTTCAATCATTTTGGCTGGGCGATGATGAGTGAGTGAGTGAGTGAGTGAGTCAGGACATTTTCTTTCAATTTTCTTTTTTCAGAATTTCACCCCTCCCCATGAACCCCTTAAATTTGATTTATGAAAAAAACTGTCGAACAGCTATTTACTTACTTTAAAGCAGTTTTTCCCCCTGAGTTTGATGAGTGAGTGAGTCAGTCAATCAGTTAGGACACTTTCTTTCCTGTTTCTCCCCCCCCCCCTCCAGAATTTCACCCCACCCCATGGGCCCCTTAAATTGGATTTATGATGAAACGGTCAAACACATATTTACTTATTTTTATGCTGATTTTTTCCCGCTGAGTTTCAAACTCCTCGCTTATGTCGTTTAAGAGATACACGCTCCGTTAGGAATCTTTCAATCCCCACTTTTCACCCCTTTCATCTCATAATATACACCACATCGAAAAACCCTCCGACTCGTGTCTTCTTATTTTTAATGATGAGTTTATGTGCCGAGTATCACATCCCCCAATGAAACCAATCGGGAGATATTGCTGTTCAATGAAATGCAGGTCTACCCCCTTAACACCCCTTTAGAACCAGAATATCCAAAATCCTCTCTTCGTGGGCATTTGCGGCCCTTGGGGAAGCTGCATACCAAATTTCATTCCAATCCGTTTGATGGTTTCTGAGATTTCGTGATGAATGAATGAGTGAGTGAGTGGTATTTGACAAATATATAGTAGAAGATAGTGTCAAGTCTTTGTTATGCTAAACTCGGTTGACAGTGCTGTGTGAGTAGGTGAGTAACTAACGGGATTTCAAGTAAAGTAAAGATGCTCATTTTCTATACCGGTAGTGCAGAGCGCAAATGGCATCCAGTCGGCCGTGTCTCGACTTGAGCTATGTTGCCATGGAAACTATCTGCCTTGCCATTCCTTCATGTGTATATTTTATGATTTGATTAGCATGTGCTGGAGTGCAAAAGGGTCGAAATCAGAAGAATGAGAAAGACTACCGTAAATTCATGTAGCCAGCGGTTCCTTCTGGGTCCTAAACTATGTGTATGCAAAATTTGGTTGAGATTGGTGGAACGGTGTAGATTTGTATACGGAACAGATCCACATACCCACATATCCACATACCCACATACAGACTTTCACTTTTATATATTAGATATACATAAGTCCCCCTTCGAACTCAGGCCCTCTTAATACTAAATAACCCGTCATTCCCATAATTAGGCATACATCTACCGCCTATACTCTGACTATTTATAAAGTGCATGATAAAATGTTACTGTTTCCAACACATTGTACTATTTTGTTGCATAGTTTTGAGATACCATATGCATTCTATTATTTAAACTAGTTTCAATGATGGTTCCGTATTGACGTACTAAATAGTTTTAACAACAATTTGTTGTTAAAACTATACCATATGCATGCACAAATTTTCAGGGAAGTGAATTGTATACATAACTTAACCCGCGATAACACGCAGCAAGCGCAGGTCATTACACTGCACAACCAGGATATGGTAAGTCGAGCCATTTAGTCGACTCAGCGCTCACAACTTCCTTCCATAGCAACAGGTGTTCGCTGCAAGCCACGCAACCAGGCACACTCATACACAGCCGTGCGTACTCCAGGACATTCGTCCGGAGTACACATGTCATATCGCAGAAAGGTTCGCTTCCAGTAGACGACCACGCACGCTGTATAGTTCACACAGTAGCATAAAGAGAAACATATTCACCTAAATCTTCACACTCACAAACACACCCAGGCGCAGGTCCATTAGTCGACCGACTGAAGACCAACTTACCTTGAAACAGGGTCACTGGGACTAGCATGCCCTCACAAGGCACCTGTATACACGATATACACTAATGGCGACCTACATTCGTCATAATTTTATATACATTCGGTAGCGACCGACGGAAGATTAAAAATACACTGATACAACAATTAGTTGCCCAGCATAACATAACAAAAGCCATTTTATACAGATATACAAATACTAGTATTACCGCGAATAATAACGCACATATAGGAACGATACGCGTAGCTATACTACACACACAAGCACGAGGTGCATGGATTACAGAATCGACCTCACACCGAGGTGAGGTTACAGCCTCGTTCCACTTAATTATCACCAAATCGGATAGTACTTTGGCAGAATTTATTAAATATACCGTGTCCTCATACGATAACAGGCGTAGCTTACAGTTAACCTAATGGACACCACAACACCACAGGTTAGCAGTCCTCAGCATGACCATAAACTGCCTACCACAATACCACAGGTTAACAGTCCTCAGCATGACCATAAACTGCCTACCACAATAACACAGGTTAGCGGCCTTCAGCACAGCCAAAGACTCCCTACCACAATAACACAGGTTAACAGTCTTCAGCATGACCATAAACTGCCTACCACAATAACACAGGTTAGCGGCCTTCAGCACAGGCAAAGACTCCTTAACTCAACAACACGAGTTAGTTGCCATCAACACATCCATCAACGAGATACCACAGTAACACAGGTTACCATACACTCAGGACATAGGACACAACAGGTCATCAGGACAACACACTTGTCGGTAAAGGATAAGGAAATACTTACATAGGTAATACAGAATCATACGCAATAAATTCATATTACATTGTCTAGTACATCTCACTGGCCACTGCGGACAGACATTCACACTGGTTACGAGTGGCGAGACACGGTCCACACGCGCTGTATCGGAAGAGAGATATGACGCAGCACTACTCTCCACAATGCTCACAGCATGTACTCGACAGGATGACCAAGATGTATACGCCGCGTGGGGCACACTTCATTCACCACACCAGCATTCTCTCTTTCCCCACAATGGGACCTTATATTTTTTTCTTTTCTATGCGGTCAAATTGACCATAGCATAACGACATAAGGCCAGAAAATACATCCAGTTCCTTAACGAAGCATCACCATTTTTAGCCGACGATTAGGGACTACTCATTTGAATTTTAATTGTATCATTCATCCCTTAGCCATCGCAGGTCAGGACTCACAGCTAGCCTGTTTAGATTGGGCTATTCCTATTACTGACCATGTAGGGAATCATACTTTCATCTCAACGGCTGGTTATGAACTGCACGTGATGAACAGCCCTATGGCGACGTAACGCAATTTCATACAATAGAACCATATCTCAACGAGGGCCACAAGGCCACGGACGGACTCCACAGTCCATGTAAATCCCATTGAACACACACACTAGCTTCACAATTGCATCTAGGATCATTCTTTGGCCACAAAAGGCATCCACACTATAAAATATGCCTAGCTATATACATTTATATATCCTTATATATACATACACCTACTTTCAACGACAAGGCTCATAATTCTTTTACGTTCTGCGGAGGAGCATCGTGGTGATCCACGTCAAAGAACCTCTTCCCAAAAACAACGTAAAATAAATATCTAGACATTTCTACAGAGGGAACTGGGACTTCTTCCGTTTTGCAGTTTTTATGTTTACACATATGTGTACTTAAGGAGTCATGGCTGTTAGAATAACAGAGGACATCCCACAACATCCCTGTGTGTTAATTTTAGGGCACTCATAGACTACGGCCCAATGATCCTATTAATTCAGACACTAAATGGGCACTTGCATTCACAAAACATACGACACTAATTTCAGGACCACTTTCCCTTAATTTTACATTAGCCTACAGAATTCCACTCTAGCACACCTCAATTGCGGACTATTATTTGTCCAGAGGGTTATACTATATGTACCCAGACTTACAATCACCCTCATACGAGGTGCAATACTCAATTCACTACGCAATTCCGTAATTACACTATTACTTTCGTCTTACGATGGGAAACACAAGAATACGTACTATTTTCCGTCTTAGGAAGGCGACGGTATCAGTACTCATACACTACAGTGGAGATACCAGCCAGATTATATTATTTACCCCATAACAAACAACCAGACATTGGAATTACACTATCATTCCCCTTACAAAGGAGTTAATATTACGCCTACACTATTTTCCGCCTTACAAAGATAACAACATCGGAAATACACTATTTTACGCCTTACAAAGATAACGACATCAGAAATACACTATTTTCCGCCTTAGGAAGTTGAAAACATCAGAACCACATTATTTTCCGCCTTACAGAGGTACCCACATTCGGTATACTATATTCCCAGGCATACGAAAATAGGACACACAGAATTCCACCATTCCACACTAAAGGCGATAGAATCTTTTACATAGTCTATAGAACTCATACACTATTCACTATAACAGCATTATAAACACTGAATACAATACGGTCATTACACTGACGCAACTCACTACGCGTCTACACAATGTAAACAAAAGCCACCATTCCTCAACATAAGCGATAGCCGCTGCGACCCAATCACACGCGCCGATTAAACGGCCCACCTCCTACAGTATCATACAGCCAGTCACAGCGACCCAATCCGTTGATGATAACAGAACATATTGATACACCCGCCTACCCGACACGGGACTCTGTCTCTTACTCAGTTATCATACCACGTGACAATACAGGTCGGCCATTAATTTTCAGGCCGCACACTAGCGTGCTGCATTTGAATACGGTTGTCATAGTGACACATGTTTGATATAATCTGTACTCAACATACCGCTGCAACAGCATATTCAATGCTTACAGGAGCCTAGTACATTCCTTGCCCGACACAGTTAGGGAACATTCACCCCTAGGATACTAATATTCCCATTAATATGCATAACGCTTCTCACCACATGGTGACTGTCATCCACAACACTTTCACACTTTTTATTCTGTATACAATAATGTTCACACATGAGGGGATCGGAACAAACATCCCACACGTCGATTGGTCTCGACACAGATAGTTATTTCGGACAAGAGACATATTCACAGCACACTAAATATTTGGGCACCCATTTCGTTTTGATGATCTCCACCTACATTCTGACAGCTTATCAGGGAGGCACTCCATTACGATTACCGACCAACAAGGTCTAACACGGTAATCAAACACCGTTCTTCCCATAGATCCCATACAAGGGTCCACCCTTACATATTATTGTTATTAGTTTTCTTGTTCCATTATTATTCCCTACATACCCTCCAGATGTACCTATAATACCAAAAAACGTACTCTTTACAGACTCTGAATGCCACAGACATAGGTTGGCAAGACGCAGGTTTTATAACACAAGCCTCCACACCACAAAATGCGTCTCTTGGAGACATAGTCCCCTAGTGGACGCGATTCCCCATACATATGTTAAAAGGAGCACACGGGTGATAGAATTTCAGTCCCAGATACACAGATGAAACGATCCGTGCAGGTTAAGGCAAAAGACACACTTGCATCCTCCCAGCTAGGATAGCAGAATACCGTTATACAGCGATAGTATATAGTACTTACGGGATTCGGCAGCCATGGAGCGCGCCATTTGATACAGCGTATATTATAAATACGATGATCGGATACATATATCTACACATAATTCTAGCTAATACCTAGTATTGAATATACCTCAGGGTATACTCTCACCAATATTCCTAATGGGTAACATAGTTCACAGGGTATCCCTATACAACCCAGTGACCTTCCCATAGATGTTAAGGATTATATATATATATATATATATATATATATATATATATATAAGATGACCAGGTACTTGATAGGATATACATATATAGTTGAGAGAGTTCTCATATAACTAAACCTGACAGCAGTGCATTCCTATGACCGGGTACAGATGCCCGATGTCCTTTCCAGAGCGTACAAGTCCTTGATTATTGCCACACAAATTACACATTGACATACTAACATATATCCCCCCCCCCCCTCCATCCCCTTTTTATGCGAGGCACTTGGTGTCCATGATACACCAAGGTGCGCCAAATGCTCTATCGCTCATAGCTACGTGTTAAGATGGAACACTTCGGAGTTGTGAGCTAACGGAGAAATGTAATAAACATTCCCCTCCTAACAATATCATTATTCTTATATTATTTATATTTGTACCTGCATGTTATATTTTTACCTGCATGGGGGATATTTAACACCCAACCAATAAAATGTTCCTCACCACTTACAACTTCCTCCATCCCTATAGTACCGCAGGACCCCATCCCATTCTAGCCTTACTATTACCCAAACAATAACACAACTAACCGGGTGAGTTAGCCGTGGTGGTTACGGCATGACTGATGGCAGTCGCTCACATCCGGGAGGCGAGGAGGTTCGAATCCCCCCGCCGGCAACCTTGAAGATGGCCTTCTGTGGTTTCCCATCTTCCTTCCAGGCAAATGCCGGGGTTGGTCCCTAACTATAGGCCACAGCCGCTACCTTCCAACTCCTCGTCCTTACATTCCAACTTCCCTCCTTCCCTCGGCCAACGGTACTTGTAGCTCACCCATTGGGTGTCCGTCTCGAAGCAGCTACAAAACTGGCGAGCCGAACATGTCCTCGGACACTCCCGGCACTAAAAGCCATACGCTAAAAAAAACACAACTTAACATGTTTACTTACCTAATAACCTGGTACATACCTTCCCACTCCCGTCTTCACCTACTAACTGTGAAGAAACGAAGAGCATCACTGAATTTAGCTGGGAATCCGAAAAGCTAGGCGCAATGAGTGTGCACTGTTTCACATTCTCCCCCGTAAAAAGCACACCCTATTTCCCCACACTCACAAAATCTCTCAATACACTATACTTGGATGGTAACTCCACAAGGTGCTAAAACTGAAAATTGCAGTTTGGGCGATACATTGCAACACAAACCAACTTACTACTGACATTGTAATGACCAATTCAGACAAGACGAACTGCACGACCTGACAAGGCAGTGATAGACCATGCCATTGACTCCCACAGAACGACGGAGGGTCGACGCGACAATGACGTAGTGCGGGTAAACATTGAGATCTTGGATGACCTAGCCTGTCTCCATGTCAGATAAGGTTACGCCCATTATGCGCTACTGTCAACTAAGCCAGACCTGCAGGTGGATACTTGACTGTCCGATGGGAGAAATAGCTCACTCAGCGTCAGACATGATAGAACATCCATCTAGGGGCGACCCATTTGACTAGACTCATAGTTAGATTCTAAGTAAGTATGGTACTCCTGGAGCGTGGGAGTCAGTCCTGTTCACGAACACAGGCAGGCTAGTCCTAATATACATAGCAGGTGAAGTCTACGTAAGTCCTTTTACGCGGAAGGTGAAATCTAAAGTCCTCTTTGTGTGTTAGGTGAAGTCATATCATTAAAGTCCTATCAATATAAGTGACGTCCTCAAGATTATCTCCCGGGCCGAGGTATTGGTCACCGATGGTCTCTTTGATCATACCCCCGTGGAACAATATACATTATGAATTTTATCCGGGCCGAGGTAGTGAGTACAGATGACCTTTCCTGACCACACCCCCGATGATGTTTGTTGAATCTCCCGCTGTTTGCACCTGACTCTGAGAGGGAATTTTAGGCAGTGAATTCAACGCCCACGTAAATGAGTATTCAGCGGAACTCACAGTTTTTCATGTCGACAATGCGAGTCGTGGGGGTTTGGGCAGCCAACACCATGATCATCGATCTCCGATGATATTCAGGGACACCTGATTTATTGAGATGCCTGAGGTCATCACTCAGGATGAACCTCATCGGTAATCTACCGATCGGCGATAGCATTTGCCATAGTGCTACTTTGGTCCCAAACCAATTTAACGATCATGGTATCGTTACCAATGCGCTTAGGAGGTCACTCGGTACGGAGGTAACTCCTTAAAGGCAGTGTAAAGTAGACCAGAACCACTATACGTATTGGTACTGGGTAAGCCCTTTCAGGCAGATTCGCAGTTTCCCCAAACCACAATCAGCATTCGTTGGTCACTCAGGCCCCAAGCCCTTTAGGGTACTAGTCATACCGATACCACATTGCAAATTAGACGATGGTCACTGCGATTACTGTACGTGAATTTAAGGCTCCATGCCATCCTACCTATTTCGCAGGCTTCAAGGGTTAAAGTAAGACCTGATAGGCACTCTGAGTCCCGAAACCACCCTGCGTATTGGACAAAGCATTTTTGACAATGGTTTCCGATGCATATATGCGATAGATGAACGATCACCGTTGCGACGATTATAGGCGAACGATCAGCAAGTGATTTATGATGCTTTGACACCACACGACCGTTTTGAGTATAAATAGACGAGCGATACACTTTTCTTACCTATATGGTAGTGAAAATACATAGTTGAGCGACAGGAGCACACAACTACGACGTTAGGCAGGAGTACACATGGCCATTGACACTCACGATAATATGTTTTATCGATTTTTTCTTTTCAGCAAGAGCTCCAACGTGGGACGCCAGACACCAACACATGGTACCGAGTGGTACTCTCCACATAAATATGACGAGAGTAGCGCCACCATGGGTACTCTCAGTGTTCACTAATGATAATACACCTATGTGTTTGTTCATATTATGTTTTACATTTTGACCTGTTTTCCCAGGCACATCTACAGGTACGAATACAGCAGCAGCGATCGACGATGGTACCAAATCATGCCCATGGGGCACGGTACCATCCTCAGTGATAATATATTCTGTACTCTCACAGGGTACATACATCCCTTTGGAAATAATTAACCTCAACCGATTGTTGAAGGTCCCCATGATTGAAAGATGGCATACCAGTATATTTTACAGGCCCGCACAGCAGCCGGCAGGAATGAAACCCTACACATGTACTTTTTTATTTATTTCTTTTCCAACAGGTGGCGATATTGTATATAGTCACTTGTATATATTTTGCCAACGCCCTAACACGCGCCAGTCGCAATCTCTCCCACACACAGAGCTCACACCCCCTGCTCTTACACCTTTCCCCCACACATCTCCCTACTATTAAAAACATCCATACCACGGTAAGGGATAACTGTGGGCTATCCACTCCCGATGGACGGATCTCACGACGCACCTGCAATGAGAGGTGAACTGCGGCAGCGAGGGTCGTGCCCACAGGATGTAAGGGACGATCTTCCTTGCCAGGATGGGACGTTCACTCACAGGGGACGAACCATGAAGCTAGAATTTATGTACACTGGCCATATACTTAAATCCTAGTTAAGGTTGTTTTAGCCACTAGCGCGCATAGGATTACGATTTACATGGTTAGATTATATGTGATACAGAATGAATATTGGATAGTCATGCGACTATTACGTTTGTGTATGAATGCTAATATATCAGCGATAATCTGCAAATACCTCCAATATCATGCGGGAGGCCACATTGCCAACTATTTTGGATCACCAGTGTTATAATGAAATACACCTTGCGCACTCACATAATTACACGATTGCCATATACACATGCTCTATGCCACACACTGTTTTAATTTTCCTTTCTTTTCTTCTAAAATTCATATTGTAAAAATGCCTTCTTTCTCCCCGCACAATAAACACGTTTTTATCTTCCCCTTAATTACACACCAAAGCATTTGTTTCTCTGTCATATCCCTCTATCTACTATTTTACACTTTACACTTTATGCGATTGTATGTACAAATGTATTTTGACTACCCGAGGGCAGTTTTTCATCACATCCTTCATGAGCGGACGGAGGGAAAAACCCACCCTGCCTGATTTTTTTCCTCTCGGGATAGCCACCCCTTGTTTTTGTTTATGCTCCAATATGTGATTAAGTTTGAAATTGTTTTTATAATGTGTTTATGATTATGTCACAGTTTCCATTGTTTTAATTGTCATGTGCCCCGGACACCAACATCGTAAAGAGATTTGAATGTGCAAAGAAACATTGTTCCCACACCCTCACATTTACACATGCTCGCTGTACACAAACCAACGGCGCCCACTTCACATTCTACGAGGCACTGTCTAAACACAACTCCAACACTTCAATCTACGTTCTATCCCATGAGGCACCCCACCTTTCTATCTATCAATTCTACTCTCACATCCACGACTCGACTACCACGAGGCCATCTACACACACCCTACGACGTTACCACCGTCTTCCAAAAGGACAAGAAAGAAGAGAAGAACAGAAGAAAGAAGACTTACAAGAAAGAAGATGATGTTCCTATTTTCAAAAACTACCCCTACGTCTTCGTCTCGTCCTGTCATCGAGGACGATGACTAACTCCGCCAGGGGAGTTGTTATACCCGTAGGGTATGCCACTTCCATCCCCTAGTATTTTAACCCCCTAAAATACATACTTATACATGACCAACTTCTACGATCAACAAACACATCAATAAATCACATTACTTCAGGTGGCCTCATGCCTGACCTCACACGACCCCCGACAGGGCTTAGACACTAGAAAAATTTGCAATTCTGCACACACAGCACTCCGACTCTATAAAACCTCGGAGAGTTCATGACTCGATGCCATTCTCAAACAGACTTTGTGTTGTAGTGTTGAACAGCTGCTGGGCGCCGTCACGACTGCTGCCATCTTGGTGAGTGTACAAGCGAGTATCTTTAAACACCCACACAATTACACTTTCATCCCCTATTACTTGTACTGGAATTGCATTAGCACTTTATCTGTTCTGCCCACTTTGTTAATACTTCTTCTTAGAAAGAAGTACATTAAAACTAGACGTCTTTAGCTAACTGGTCCTTACATTTATTTAACTAGCTAGTAAGCTCCTACCCTTTAGATCTCCTCCAGGTAGGATCCCATAGCATTATTGTTTAATTGCTCGGTGGCGTCAGCGGATAGCCACGATCACAGTGCTTGACTCAGCAGGCTCTCTCTAAGTCTTCGCTAGCACGCTTACGCCAGCATTAAGCCGAGCCGCGGCAGCACCGTTTAAGTCTTTATTTGCTAAACCTCCACCAGCACCATTTTCACACCCCTGAGCTTTCCCGGCAATCTGAACAATCGGAAACTCGTCCACAGAGCTACGTATTTGACCATAGACAGTTCAATCACTCTAACCGCTCCACTCACATTCGAATTTCCCCCAGAACACTCCATTGTAGGGCACCCCCACAAAGAAACTCTACACTATACACAGCAACCATACTTGATGTGTCTCCTCTGGACTTCAATCCTCTGCCGTTAACATTACTGCTTCTAGGTCTCGCTAGGATGGGTTTAGATTCATCCCATTCATATTGATTGAGCCATCGATAGTACAAGTAGTTCCGTGTAGAACTATAAAGTCTATTTTCATATATCCTACTTATGTTAACTGCCTCTATCAACATACACAATTTCAGTTTGATGGTTGTGATAGATTCGTAGATATTGAGAACCGTCTAAATATTTCAGATGGTCGCCATGTTGGATTTTTATTTATGTACTATTACATGATGATTATTGTTTACGTGTGGTATTCAAACTTCAATCGCATGATTAGGACACAAGAATGTAAAAACGAGATTTTAAAATGTCGCACAGCTGCCTTCTTTTGGTTATGAAAAGAATTGAAATAAATTAGATGCCAGTGGAATACCGTTTGTATAAGCATTTAACGTACAAAATTTCACTGCACTCGGATGGTTAAATCGCGAGAAACGTCCATTTAAGTATTTATACTTCGCGTCGCCGCCATGTTGGATTTGTGCTCACCAGTTTATTGAAAATCCTCTAGGTGAACTTATGTTTATAGCCTCGATGAACAAAAAAAGAACAGTTTCATTGCTGTAAAAGATTCGTAGATATTGAGAACCGTCTAAATATTTCCGATGGTCGCCATTTTGGATTTTTGTATTTATAGGCCATAGAGTTATGTACCATTAAAGGAAAATTATTGCGAAGCTCCATTATTCAAACTTTCACTTCGATCGCATGATTACGACACAGGAAATGAAAACTTAATTTTAAAATTTCGCTCAGCTGCCATCTTGAGGATATGTAAACAATTGAACTAAATTAGATCCCAGTGCATTACAATATGCATAATCATTTTATGTACCACATTTCACTGCGCTCAGATGGTTAAATCACGAGAAAAGTCTATTAAAATGTTTCAAATTCGCTTGGCCGCCATGTTCGTTTTTTACTTTACAGGTTTTGAAAGTTACATGGATAAACTTGTGGCAATGTCCTTTATCACCATACAAAATTTCAGTTTGATACCAGTAATCGTTTCGTAGATATAGAATGCCAGGGAAATATTTCGCACAGCCGCCATTTTGAGGTTATGTAAACAATTGAACTAAATTAGACGCCAGTGCATTTCAATGTGTATGGATATTTGCTGTACCAAGTTTCATTACGTTTGGATGGTTAAATCGCGAGAAACGTCTATTTAAAAGTCGCAACTTCGCTTGGCCGCCATGTTAATTTTGTCGTTACCAGATGTTTGAATATCTCATAAGTGGACTTTAAGTAGTGCTCTTTTTCACCGTACAAAATTTCAGGGTGATATCGGTGATAGTTGCGGAGATATTGAATACTGGTGAAATAATTCACACAGGCTCCTTGTTGGATTGGTGAGACGTAATAAAATTTGATGGGCAAGGTCGGGGTCGGCCAAAATAATGGTACGACATAACCGAGTTTCATTGAAATCGCTCCAGCTGTTTAGAAGTTATTAGGGACACACACACACACACCCACGAATCACACATGCACACACAGACACACGGACAAAAAGTGATCTCATAAGCCTAATTTTTATAAATGAAAATAGGCTAAAAATGATGATTGATATGACCGTTTGCACGGTGGAGGTAAAGTTTAGAGTGTATTATAATGGCTCTGGTACATTTAATTCGTTTGCTTTCAGAAAAGAAATCCAACAGGCATTCAAAGCGTCTGTGCCAGATTATAAAAATATTAATATGCCACGATGCAAGACTGCTTTATTTTTAGCCTATTTTCAATTTTGAAAAAATAGGCTTATGAGATCACCTTTTGTCCGTGTGTGTGTGCGCGTGTGTGCGAGGAGTGTGTGTGTGTGTGTGTCCCCCTAATAAATTCAAAACGGCTGGAGCGAATTCAATGAAACTCGGTAAGTTCATAGCACTATTCCGGACGACCCCGACTTACCCTTCAAATTTTGTTACGTCTCACCAATCCAACATGGCGGCTGTGCGAAATATTTCACCAACATTCAATATCTCCGAAACTATTCCCGATATCACCCTGGATTTTTTTACGGTGATAAAGGGAACTACTAGAAGTTCACTCATGTGACTTTTGAAAAACTGGTAACTACAAAACCAACATGGTGGCCACGCGAATTTGCAACTATTAAATAGACGTTTCTAACGATTTAACCAACCAAACGCAATAAAACTTGGCACTGTTTATACACATTGTAATGCACCGACATCTAACTTGGTTCAATTGTTTACATATCCACAAGATGGCGGATGTGCGAAATATTTCACCGGCATTCTATATCTCTGAAACTATTAGTGGTATCACCCTGAAATTTTGTACGCAGATAAAAGGCACTACTGGAAGTTCATCCGCAAGACTTTGAAAAACCAGTTAACTACAAAACGAACATGGCGGTCAAGCGAATTTGAACATTTTAAATAGACCTTTCTCGCGATTTAAATTTCCAACCGCAATGAAATCTGGTACAGGAAATGTTTATACACATTGTAATACACTGGTATCTAATTTAGTTCAATTGTTTACAAAACCTCAAGATGGCGGCTTTGCGAATTTTAAAATTAAGTTTTTATTTCTTGTGTCGTAATCATACGATCGATGTGAAAGTTTGAATATTGAACCTACGCAATAATTTTCCTTTAATGGTACATGACTCTATGGCCTATACATTTAACAATCCAACATGGCGACCATCCGAAATATTTAAACGGCTCTGAATATCTACGAATCTATTATAGCAATCAAACTGAATTTTTTTATGATCATAGGGGCTATGCACTTAAGTTCACCTATAGGACTTTAAATAAACTGGTGATCAAAAATCCAACATGGCGGCGACGCGAAGTATAAATATTCACATGGATGTTTCTCACAATTTAACCATCGGAGTGCAGTGAAACTTGGTACAGTAAATCTTTATATGAATGTTAATCCACTGGCATCTAATTTATTTCAATTGTTTCCATAATCACAAGATGGCAGCTGTGCGAACTTTTAAAATCTCCTTGTTACTTCTTGTGTCCTAATCATGCGATTGAAGTTTGAATGCTACACGTACACAATAATCTTCATGTAACAGTACATAACTCTAGGACCTACAATATAAAATCCAACATGGCGACCATCCGAAATATTTAGTCGGTTCTCAATATCTACGAATCTATTACAGCAATCAAACTGAATTTTTTTATGTAGATAGAGGCAATTAACATAAATAGGATATATGAAAATAGGCTGTATAGTTCTTCACGGAACTACATGTTAATGATATCAAAAGCAAAGACAATAAAGTACAGTTACACTTTGAGATTGTATTGATTTTTTATTTATTTGTTTATTTACTTATTGGTGCCTTTATTGTAGCGAAGTTTGGGCTCTAGACCCTGTCTTACACTTAACCACACACAGTGCAACTTACATGAATACTTACAAAAGTTAAGTGCTTTTCAGTCGGTCAACACGAATGTAACCAAAAGAGTTGGGTTATACCCTAATCCTGAAAAAATTACATGAGATAAACAAATACACTAGAATGACCAGTTTCGATCGTCATGCGATAATTATCAGATCCATTACACTTAGGCTATAACATCTATGTTTGAGAATACAGGTGAAAATATTTACAATATGTACAATTATTTAGTTGCAGTGTTGGTAATTTAACTTGTCGGTGTATGCTAAATGTAGTATATATGATGTTAGGTGAAATGCTAAATTGGTGATAGAAATCCGTAATTTGTTTGTTTGGAGTGACTATATGGTTGTAAACGTCAACTATGGTTGTACTGTAATGTGCAGGCTACTACTTTCTGGTTGGGTGTCATCCGCGCTGTAGCTGCGATTACTATCAACTTCACTCTTTCACCAGTGACTGTCGACTGAATTGGAGTGTTATCTCACTGAACTAGTTTTCCCTCCCCCGCCCTGTATTCCAATGTGATGTATGTAGTCAGTGCATGTGTACTTGTAGCGTGTTGCCAATTCTATATAAGAGGTATTTTATTGAATTCAGGAAGGTCTTCAACTATTAAAGACCGTGGATGAGTGCTCGCCACGCCTAAGCTAGAAGCCCTATCAAAGCGCTGCGGGCCATTGAGGACATCCCGGCACCTTAAATACTGCCGCGAATGCCGGCCTAGGTTTATTGAAGAAAATGTACATCGTACTCCTGATCCAGATAACATTTACTTTTAAAATCCCCCCCCCCCCCCCCTTTTTTATCTAGCTTGTCTCTATCGCTAAGTTGTGCCAAACACCGTTTTAGTATTCCACCTAACATCATATACTACAACTAGCATACACCGACAAGTTGCATTACCAATACTGCAACTAAATATTTATACATATTGTAAATATTTTCACCTGTATTTTCAAACATAGATTTTATAGCCGAAGTGTAATGGATCTGATGATGATCGCTTGACGATCGAAACTGACCATCCTAGTGTATTTATTAATCTCGTGTATTTTTTTTTTCAGGATTAGGGCATAACCCAGCTCCCTTTTGGGTACATTCGTGTTGACCGACTGAAAAGCACCAAACTTTTGTTTACTAAGGCATCACTGAAAAATGGCTTCAAACCCCATAATGAATACTCACATATGTTATTCTTAACCTACCAAACTTGAATACTAGAATTAAATTGGCGACTGCGTCATATTAACTAGCTATACAAATGACATTCATTTTTTAACAAAATTTTACTATGGTCATTCACTCACACATTCATACACAAATTGTTCTAGTGGGCCTGCGAATTCATGAAAATTCTTTACATGCACATTTGAAAGTTGTTAGGGGTGTACAATTTCTAACGTCGCGAGGTTAATTATTCCAAATTCTAGTTCCCTATACGAGGAAAGAGTTACTGAAGGCAGATGAATGATGTACAGGAATTGAAATTGTAAATACCTACCATGAAATTGTGTTTAATGCTCTGCACACACGAATGAGTATTGAAATCAAGGGAGGATATAACAGAGGGATATTGCAAGGACTGTTATGTATATTGAAATCCGAAGAAGAGAAATGAGAACATGTCAGTTGCGTCTCAAGTCTGCAGCTTGGATTATTATTCCATTTACTACGAGCCCGTCCCTGGATCTATTCCCCTGGGATATTAAACAAAAAAAATCTCATTTCCCTTCCCTCTAGCTGTCAGCCCCACGAAATATGGAACCATTACTGGAGAGCGCGGGTTCATGACAGCGTTCTCTGTGACCGATAATCATTGCTCTAACACTCGAACTCTGGTTGGTGGGTCCTTAGTTTAGTGGCTGCGAAAACGCGGACATGTAGCCCCGTGTACTTTGGGTGTGTGTAGAATCTGTCTAATAACCGGTGTTAATTGTGATAACTGTATTAGTGTGTGTTATCTGTTTTAATTTAAGTAAGGACTGCAGAAAGTAATTTCAAGTAGTTCAACCTTTGCCACCAAATGCTGTCCACGACACCTAGCTTGCGGACGTTCCTATCAGATGGCATCACAGTCAGCACGTGTGGGCGAACGTTGGAACTAATAGAGCGTTATCATTTCTAACCTACAAATTTCGGCTTTACACATGTGTAGTTAGTGTAAGGTTCTTTTTCATGCCATAAATCTATGACAAGGGACCGCTGGCTTTACTACCCCTCCGAAGGAAGGCATACTGAGGGAGTTTTAACTCTCTTAAAAATCCGACGAATTCGGCCGGGTTTGAAACCGCGACCTTGGGCATGCAACCAACTACGCCACTCGGATAGGATATTACGCGTCCCCAAACGTCCCCGTTTTCGCTAAGATTGTATATAAGGTTCTGATTTCCAGCTGATCCTCAAGCCAGTTCATAAGTCGAGCGTTTCGCTCTCCATTATCTGTGCTTGATAGAGCCTACCGCAATGGCAGTGCGAAACGCCGACTAAATTGCAAACATCCCAAAAATCTTGGCTATAATTGATGTTGTTATGGTTTGAGTTCTACGACTTTTGACTGGTTTGATGCAGCTTTCCGTACCTCCCTGTCCTGAGCTAATCGTTTCATCCCTAAATATCAAGCACACCTTACATCCGAGGCAATCGTACCGCAACAGCTCTTGACCTCAACCCTTCCTTCCATAACTAAGCTTGCTATTCCTGGGTGTCTTAGTATGTGTCCTACCAACCTATCTCTTCTCTTCATTAGCAGTCGCCATAAACATCTCTCCGTTAATACCTCTTCGTTGGTTACTCAATCTACCCATCCCATCTTCATCATTCTCCTGTAACACCACATTTCAAACGCTTCTGTTCTCCTTTTCTACTGTGCCAACAGTCCACGTTTCACTTCCATTTGGCCTGCAGATATTGGGGTGACGCGTGATCAGCGTCGGGTCCCCTCGGCCGTTAATCTTGGTTTTCGTGATCGGGGCGCTGCCTCCCTGTCAGACAGCTACTCAATTGTCCTCACGAGGCTGAGTGCACCCAGTTCCAGCCCTCACGTCAGTTTCTAAAATCCCTCACTGTGCCGGGAATCCAACCCGTGGCCTCCGGGTGAGAGGCAGGCGCGCTACCCCAACACCACGGGGCAGGCATTCCTGACATGTGGATTAACTGAAATAGATTGTGATTTGGAAAATATCAAAATTAATTTCAGGTTCACTCTTCACCTCTGAGTAAGTATGTATGATCTAAATGTGATCATTTCTGTGTTTTCTCTTGGAGCCATCCTCAAAGGGGTGAACAAACAAATATTACATCAATTCAAAATATTTCTATTGCCCAAACAATTATCAAATTGTTAAGGCAGAATAAATTGGCAAATTATATATACTGATAATTTCTTAAAATGATTGGATTATTTAACAAGAAGTTCCGTGACGAACTAAAGAGCCTACTTTTCTTAAAATTTAAGATTCATGCCAATGATTAATCTATATGGATCTATCTAGAATAATGACGAAATTAAGTTGGTAATATCGACATTTCTAATTAGTTCGAAATACTGTAGACCTGGCATAATGTAGCCTAATAGAGAACTACAGTTGGCAACCCTGGTGACTGAATATATTCTTAGTTCCATCTCTTAAGGTACAGAATACAAAATTTGGTTGAAGTCTAATGGATAGCATGGACGTTGCATGCAGTTAAACATTGGATCTAACAGCGCTCGTAAAATCATGTTGGCAACAATGACATAGGCCTACATGTATTGGTCAGAAATAATCTCAAATAATATGATATATTGTTGTGTCAATTTTGAATGAAATCCATTTGTTAGTATAGAAGTTATATGCATTTTAATATTGGACCTATCAGCAGGCTTAGAATCAGGTTGGCAGCACTGGCGTAGGCTTATATTAGTTACTCCAAATTAATGTAGAATGCCAAGTACTATACGTGTGCAAAGTTTAGAGTTATTGGCTTGCATACTTTCTTATATATTGATAGTAGGGTAACAGAAATAGAGACAGTATTTATTAACAGTTGGCAGCTCTGGTTACTCTTAAGAATCGGCATAGTCATATCTGTTATAGAACACACAGCACACACGAAATTTGGTTGAAATCCAAATGATAGTATAGAAGTTACATGTATTTAAAGTTGGACCTCTCAGCAGGCATAGAATCATGTTGGTAGCACTCCAAATTAATACAGAATGTCAGGTACTATACGTGTGCATAGTTTAAAGCTGTCGGATAGCATACTTTCTGATATATGGGTATTTGGATAAAAATATTGAGAGCATTTATTAACAGTTGGTAGCCCTGGTGCCCCTTAAGAATACGCTCAGTCATATCTGTTTATGTAAACATAGCACATACGAAATTTGGTTGAAATCCAATTGATAGTGTAGAAGTTATATGTATTTAAAATTTGGATCTATCAGCAGGCTTATAATCATTTTGGCAACACTGCCATGTATGGCCTCCTGGAAATTAAGCAGCAATATTATTATCTATACGTGTGCTAATTTTGAAATAGCTCCCATTCATACCTTCCATGATATCCAACATGGAGCTCAAATTTCAATTGAGATTTTTCAGCAGTTGGTAGCACTGACATCATTTTCAAATATGGCCGTGAGATATTCAGATATTGATCTTTACTCCTACAAAATTTTGTTTCGATTGCTGGAGCCGTTTAGGAGGTGATAGGGGGACACACACCCAGACAGACAGACAGACAGACAGACAGACAGACAGAAGGACAGACAGACAGACAGACACACATTTGCCCGATCTCATAAGTCTACTTTTTCCTCATTTTTGCAAAATGTGAAAAGTAGGCTAAAAATAGGCTGACACGTGACTAAAGGTTTTTCGATGTGGTGTATATTATGAGGTGAAAGGGATGAAAAGTGGGGGTTGAAAGTTTCCTAACGGAGCGTGTATCTCTTCAACGACATAGGCGAGGAGTTTGAAACTCAGTGGATAACAATCAGCTTAAAAATAAATAAATAAATTAATTAATAGGTGTTCGATGTTTTTTTTCATAAATCCAATTTAAGGGGCACATAGGGAGGGGTGAAATTCTGGAAGAAAAACGTCCACTAAGGAAGGATTTCGGATATTCACTCTCATCGAACAAACAGAACTATTAAAGTTAGAAGAATGAAATTTTGGGGATATGTTTGTTGTGTGTCGAAAACATCTACGGGGATAAACCCGCATTTCATTGCATAACAATATGACACGACTATGACGCGAGCGAAGCCGCGGGTACCTGCTAGTACATATATATATACACTAGCTGACCCGGCAGACGTTGTCCTGCCAATCAAAGAAAATGTTGTAACTTTGTTTCTTGAAGTGCTTTTGGATACACAATATAATTTTCAATTTCTATTAACTGCCTCTAAACTATCGTGAAATGAATTAACTAATCTAGAAACATTCGTGGGAGCGTGCACAACAACTCTCCAACGTTTCATCGCAATTGGATAAATGGCATAAAACGCATACGGGATTTTGTTTAAATGATTCGTGCGCTGCCTACCTATTGTAAAATAGATTTACTAAGCCTGAAACCTTCTCTGGAGTGTACTCAATCATTCACCAAGGTTTCATCGCAATCGGATGAATGATATGTGACCGCATACGCGACATTGTGGAAACGATTCACGCGCCGTCGCGCATTTGTTGAATCTACTCGTGAGCTACTTATTAAAACCTGGATTTAATAATCCAGAAACCTTTCCTGGAGTGTACACAACAATTCACCAAAGTTTCATCGTAATCGGATAAATGGTATATGAACGCATACAGGACTATGTTGAAACGATTCGCGCGCCATCGCACATTTGTTGAATCTACTCGTCTGCTACCTATTGTAAAATGAATTTACTGAACCAGAAACCTTTATTGAAGAGTACACAACAATTCACCAAAGTTTCATCGTAATCGGATAAATGGTATGTGGACGCATATGGTACTTTGTTGAAATGATTCGCGTGCCGTCCCCCATTTGTTGAATCTACTCGTGCGCTACCAATTGTAAAATGGATTTATTAAACCAGAAACCTTCCGTAGGGTGTACACAACATCTCACCCAAGTTTCATCGTAATCGGACGAATGGTATTTGAACGCATACGGGATTTAATTTAAACGTTCGCACATCGTCGCCCATTTGTAGAATCTACTTGTGCGCTACCTATTGTAAAATGGATTTACTAATCCAGAAGCCTCCCCTGGAGGGTACACAACATCTCACCCAACTTTCATCGCTATCGGACGAATGGTATTTGAACGCATACGGGACCTTCTAGAAACGCTTCGCACGGCACCGCTCATTTGTTGAATCTACTCGTGCGCAACCTCCTGTGAATTGGATTTACTACGTTAGAAACCTTCACGTAAGTGTACACAACAACTCATCAAAGTTTCATCTCAATCGATGAACGGTATATAAACTTATTCGGGATTTTGTTGAAACGCGTCGCGAGTCGTCACTCATTTGTTGAATCTAGTCGTGCGCTACCTATTGTAAAATTAATTTACTAAGCCAGATGCCTTCCCTGGAGTGTACACAACATCTCACCCAAGTTTCATCGCTATCGGGCGAATGGTATTTGAACGCATACGGGACCTTGTTGAAACGCTTCGTTCGTCGGCGCTCATTTGTTTAACCTACTCGTGCTTAACCTCCTGTGAAATGGATTTACTAAGTTAGAAACCTTCACGTAAGTGTACACAACAACTCATCAAAGTTTCATCGCAATCGATGAATGGTATAAAAAATTGTACGGGATTTTGTTGAAACATTTCGCGCGTCGTCGCTCATTTATTGAATCTACTCGTGTGCTACCTATAGTGAAATGAATTTACTAAGCCAGAAGCCTTCCCTGAAGTGTACAGAACATCTCACCCAAGTTTCATCGCTATCGGGCGAATGGTATTTGAACGCATGCGGGACTTTTTGAAACGCATCGCGCGTCGTCGCTCATTTGTTGAATCTAGTCGTGCGATATCTATTGTAAAATGGATTTACTAAGCCAAACACCTTCCCTGGAGTGCACTCAACATCTCACCCAAGTTTCATCGCAATCGGATGAATGGTATATGAACGCATACGGAACTTTGAAACGCTCTAACGTGCAGAGACAAACAGAATTCGACATCACTGCCACCTTTGGTATTAAACACAACTTTCCGCCATGGGCGGAGTGTATATAATGGCGGTAGTTGCACAGGTTGCGACCAGGTGGCTCTACGTGCAGAGACACACAGTCCAAAAGGATCACTTTTCACTAAGGCTAGCGGTTTCCATGACGACTGTTTATGACTGTATATTGTGGTTCTAAATTTGTGTGTAAATTGTGGTTCTAAAATTCTAAAATTCCACCTATCTGGTCAAATTGTGAATCTAAACCATACATGGGCCCACCCTAACATTCGTACAAAATTTCATCAAAATCGGCCCAGGCGTTTAGGAGGAGTTCAGTCACATACACACGTGTCGAAGAATTATATACATAAAGACAAGCTGACCCGGCAGACGTTGTCCTGCCAATCAAAGAAAGTGTTGTAACTTAGTTTCTTGAAGTGCTTTTGGATACACAATATTTTTTTCAATTTCTGTTAACTGCCTCTAAACTATCGTGAATTGAATTAACTAATTTAGAAACATTCGTGGGAGCGTGCACAACAACTCTCCAAAGTTTCATCGCAAACGGATAAATGGCATTTAACGCATACGGGATTTGGTTTAAATGATTCGTGCGCTGTCACTCATTTGTTGAATCTACTCGTGCTCTACCAACTGTGAAATGGATTTACTAAGTTAGCTTCACGTAAATGTACACAACAACTCATCAAAGTTTCATCGCAATCGATGAATAGTATATGAACGCATACAGGATTTTGTTGGAACGCTTCGCGCGTCGTCACTCATTTGTTACATCTACTCGTGCGCTACCAATATTGTAAAATGGATTTACCAAGTTGAACACCGTCCCTGGCGTGTACACAACAATTCATCAAAGTTTCATCGGAATCGGATGAATGACATATGAACGCATAAGTGATTTTCTTTAAACGATTCGCGTGCCGTCACTCATTTGTTGAATCTACTCATGCGCTACCTATCGTAAAATAGATTTACTAAGCCTGAAACCTTCTCTGGCGTGTACTCAATGATTCACCAAGGTTTGATCGCAATCGGATGAATGATATATGACCGCATACGGGACATTGTGGAAACGATTCGCGCGCCGTCGCTCATTTATTGAATCTACTCGTGCGCTACTTATTAAAAACTGGATTTACTAAGACAGAAACATTTCCTGGAGTGTACACAACAATTCACCAAAGTTTCATCGCAATCGGATAAATGGTATATGGACGCATACGGTACTTTGTTGAAATGATTCGCGTGCCGTCACACATTTGTTGAATCTACTCGTGCGCTACCTATTGTAAAATGGATTTATTAAGCCAGAAACCTTCCGTAGGGTGTACACAACATCTCACCCAAGTTTCATCGTAATCGGACGAATGGTATTTGAACGCATACGGGACCTTATTGAAACGCTTCGCGCTCGTCGCTCATTTGTTGAATCTACTCGTGAGAAACCTCCTGTGAAATGGATTTACTAACTTAGAAACCCTCATGTAAGTGTACACAACATCTCACCCAAGTTTCATTGCAATCGGATGAAAGGTATATGAACGCATACGGGACTTTGATTAAAAGTTCGCGCGTCGTTGCTCATTTGTTGAATCTACTCGTGAGCTATCTATTGTAAAATGGATTTACTACGTTAGAAACCTCACGTTAGTGTACACAACCTCTCACCCAAGTTTCATCGCTATCGGACGAATGGTATTTGAACGCATACGGGACTTTGTTGAAACGCTTCGCACGTCGCCGCTCATTTGTTGAATCTACTCGTGCGCAACCTCCTGTGAAATGGATTACTAAGTTAGACGCCTTCACTTAAGTGTACACAACAACTCATCAAAGTTTCATCTCCATCTATGAATGGGATATAAACTTATACGGGATTTTGTTTAAACGCTTCGCGCGTCGTCACTCATTTGTTGAATCTAGTCGTGCGCTACCTAATGCGAAATTGATTTACTAAGCCAGATGCCTTCCCTGGAGTGTACACAACATCTGACCCAAGTTTCATCGCTATCGGACGAATGGTATTTGAACGCATACGGGACCTTTTGGAAACGCTTCGCACGTCGTCGCTCATTTGTTGAATCTATTCGTGCGCTATCTATTGTAAAATGGATTTACTAAGCCAAACACCTTCCCTGGAGCTCACTCAACATATCACCCAAGTTTCATGGCAATCGGATGAATGGTATATGAACGCATACGGAACTTTGAAACGCTCTAACGTGCAGAGACAAACAGTAGAATTCGACATCACTGCCACCTTTGGTATCAAACACAACTTTTCGCCACGGGCAGAGTGTATCTAATGGCGGTAGTTGCACAGGTTGCGACCAGGTGGCTCTAACGTGCAGAGACAAACCGTCCAAAAACATCAGCTTTCACGAAGGCCAAGGCTAGTGGTTTCCATGACGAATGTTTTTGACTGTATATTGTGGTTCTAAAATCGTGTGTATATTGTGGTTCTAAAATTGTGTTCATTCCCCCTACTGGGTCAGATTGTGAATCTAAACCATACATGGACCCACCCTAATATACATATCAAATTCCATCAAAATCGGTTCAGTCGTTTAGGAGGAGTTCAGTCACATACACACGTGTCGAAGAATTATATATATAAAGATATATATATATGTATATCTATTATATGAAACAAAGTGTTCTGACTGACTCATCATCGCCCAGCCAAAACTATTAAAGTTAGAAACATTAATTTTGGTGATATGTTCGTAGTAAGTCGAAAACGCCCACTAAGGAAGGATTTTTTAATATTCAGGTTCTAAAGGGGTAGACCTGCATATCATTGAATAACAATATCTCCCGATTGGTTCCATTGGGGGATGTGATACTCGGCATATAAACTCACCATTAACAACAAGTTCCGTGAAGAACTATACAGCCTAATTTTCATGCCAATGATTATTCTACAGAATATGAACCTATCTAGAATAATGACGAAATTAAGTTGGTAATATCGAAATATCTAATTGGTTCAAAATATACCTGGTATAATGTAGCCTAATAGAGCAATACAGTTGGCAGCCCTGGTGACTGAATATATTCTTAGTTCCATCTCTTAAGGTACAGAATACAAAATTTGGTTGAAGTCCAATGTGGGTAGATTATTGGCTGAGGAATAACCTAACCACCAAGGGAAGATGATAAAGAAAAGGAGGTGGGTTTCGGACTGGAGAAAAAGGATGGAGAAATAGGAGGAGAGACCCACAAAAGTTATAAATTTAACTTTAAATGCACTCAGAGGCAGTTGCCACCGCAAATCCGCTCTCTGATACCTAAAGTGGGTAAGTACCTGGTCGAAGCTGACGGGAAACGCAGCTAGGACTTGGGCGGTTTGCAAGAGAGTGGCTTTAGTGTATTCCCTCTCAAGCATGCATATGCCTACTATGTGGAAGGGTGATGGTCTGGCAAGACAGAGAGGAACAGATTTAGTGTATGTCTGTTCAAAGAAATTCGTTTTTGCAAAGTAATTCGAAGATGCCAATAATTTGAATCAGGTTTAGTATTTCCAGTTTTTGAAGTTATAGAGTTCCTGACAAAGCGACCAAGTGCTTCCAAGAAGGATAGTGATAAAAAAAAATATACCTTGGGGAGTAATTTTGGTAAGTGAACCAATAGTTGCATTTGGAAACAGCTAAGCTTTTACTCAGCAAGGAGCCGACTAAAAGTTTAGGCAAAGAGAAACACTTATCTTTTGGAAAACTAACCATAAGTTTTCGGAGAGGATCTCCACAAGCAGGTAGCTGGCGTAGCGAGCTGTACTTGCCTTACTGGCCAGTTAGAATTAGCTATTAAAGCTAAGAGAAACTTTAACGAGATTACCACTAAGAGTTCTTGCTCAAATGCAACGAGTGGTGAAAGCCCTATCAATAGATTTAACGGCATTGAGTAGGAAGAGCCAAGGAAGACAGGATCTTGCCTAACTGTTGTATTAGAGAAATGATGAGTCGAAAAGGAAAGTTTGAATTTATTTAACATTGCAAAAAAGTCTAATAAATTTGACAAGTATATAGTTTCAATTTTTAGTAACAATTTGGAGTCGCAGACCTCCTAACATTTAAAGTTTGCTCCAGGCAATTAACAATTCTTTAGGTTTCAAACCTTATATATGTACTAAAATCTTTGTAAGATTTAAAAAAGACAAATGAAGTGATTAAAGTTTAAATATTAAATCGAGTACAATGTGTGTACTTTCAGAAATTCCCAAGTACTTATCTTAGAAAAAGTTACAACTTCGAAATTAACAAAAAAGAAAACAGATAGAATTGAAGAGAAGTTCCTATAACTTCTTATATTTACGCTGAATTACTTTTATAATAGTTACAAAATAGGACAGGTCACTTACTGTGAAACCTGAAGAGAAAGTCAAAAGGAAGGTTCTAGACTTCCTATTGTTAAATAGGAATCACGAGACAAATAGGGCAAGTTTCCCTTTCGTGAGACCTAGAAATAACTCACTAATGAGTTGAAAGAATTGTATTCTCTAATTAGAAGGGAGAAACAATGTAAGTTTAAAACGCGTGCTAGACACGTATTTATGCAGAAGTTAATTAATGTTATATAAGAAAAAGGGGAGGGCACTTCTATAGAGTGACACCTCATTGAAAAAAAGGACTTAAAGTAATAAATTTATTATTATGGTTTGTTAGTAAAGGGTTTAGGAAAGATCATTTGGGATTGAGGATAAATGTTCATGGCCTTATTTATGGTAATCGTACGATCGCGACGCGGTAGAAATGTTGAACAAGCACTAGTTTTCACTATAGTCTGTTGAATGGATGAAAAGTTCACTGTAGTAGCGCAAAATGTTTATGGCAAAGAAAGTTATTGTAATCGTGGAAAATGACTGGTTGCACTAGATAGGCGAAAGTCCATTACTTGAGAAAGTTGTGGATTACAATTAAATGCGCCAGAAAAAATCCCAACGGTGGAAGAAAGTTTAGCTATTGAGCATTAATTTA
This sequence comes from Meconema thalassinum, assembly GCA_946902985.2. NCBI lineage: Eukaryota > Metazoa > Arthropoda > Insecta > Orthoptera > Tettigoniidae > Meconema > Meconema thalassinum. Next base: position 550,757,751 of record OX336392.1, read on the forward strand.
TGAGATAGATTCCTTAGTTTGAAATGGCATTCCCACAAGTGAGTGAAAGATACATGACGGCTTGACTTGTAGATATAGTGCAGATTCTGGAAAGTTCCAGAATGCTCCTAATGGAAGAATAGGGCCAAAGTTACTCCAGCGGTGGAACAAGCTTAATATTTATAGACAGTGGGTATTCTATAATATCCCCCGTTGTGAGAAGATCTCTCATTTAATAAGCATAAGAAATGCTGCTTTTCGCGAAGGTTGGCTTAATTGGACAGTAGCCCAACATGGAAAATCCCACGAAGAATGATTATTGCCACAAATAAATATCTCACACTGCCTATAAAATAGTCGTTAAAAGCATGAAGACAGTAAAACCGATGAAGATGAGGTTAAAACCTGAAGTATGTACTTATCTTTGTTGCATGGCAAAGGTGAAGTTCCCTTTGACTTATAAACTTAATGTGCCAACATGGCGTAGAATGTAGAGAGTGCCTCTTGGTTTGAGGAGACTGGCTCTAGTTGAGCCTTGACTGACTAAGTCAACTGCCGACGTACAAGTGAGACATGCTCAGCGAAGCGCGGAGGGACCAAGGAAGGAAAAAAGTGGGGGTAGGAGACAAAAGGAGAACATAACAGAATAGACAACTTTAAAAACTAAAAGTTCTTCTTGATGAATGGTCTTCAAAGAGTTGATAGCAGGCGATACTAGCACAGCATGGTGGGTGAAAAGGTAGACGGAGTTCTCTTGATCACAGAGATGATAGCTGGCGATGGCGACGAGATCTGAAGGCCAAATTGATAAGTCCTCTTGTACAGGGAAGAATTGAGGAACTTCTGAGATTCGCTGCTAGATGACGCTAGGTGGGTCATGGAAGATATATATCTAGAACAGACTCACAAAGAACATAAGAGACATGACCACCAAAGAGAAACTAGAATATCGCTGTTGCTGTTTGATAAAAAGGAAAAAATGAACATGCAAAGAGCATTAAAAATTATATTCTATCATACCGTGTATTCAAAGAATACACCACAATGGACGTTACATGCAGTTAGACACTGGATCTATCAGCACGCGTAAAACCATGTTGCCAACAATGACATGCGTGTGCTGGTCAGAAATAATCTGAAATATCTTGTTGTGCCAATTTTGGATGAAATCCATTTGTTAGCATAGCAGTTACATGTATTTTAAAATTGGACATATCAGCAGGCATAGAATCATGTTGGCAGCAATGCCTTGTATTAATTACTCCAAATTAATCTAGAATATCACGTGCTATACGTGTGCGAAGTATAGAGCTGTTGGCTTTCATACTTTCTGATATATTGACATTAGGGTAAAAAATATATAGACAGCATTTATTAACAGTTGGCAGCCCTCATTGCTCTTAGCAATACTTATAGTCATATCTGTTATGGTACACATAGCACATACGAAATTTGGTTGAAATCCAACTGATAGTATAGATGTTACATGTATTTAAAAATTGATACTATCAGCAGGCTTATAAACCTGCTGGTAGAACTGACGTATATACGTTACTCCTAATTAATCTAAAATGTCAGAATATACGTGTGCGTAGTTTAAAGCTGTTGGCTTGCATACTTTCTGATATATTGGTATTAGGGTAAAAATATAGACAGGATTTATTAACAGTTGGCAGCCCTGATTGCTCTTAGCAATATTTATAGTCATATCTGTTATGGTACACATAGTACATACGAAATTTGGTTGAAATCCAACTGATAGTATAGAAGTTACATGTGTCTAAAAAGTGGTACTATCAGCAGGATTATAATCATGTTGGTAGAACTGACGTATATAAGTTACTCCAAATTAATCTAAAATGTCAGAATATACGTGTGCATAGTTTAAAGCTGTTGGCTTGCATACTTTCTGATATATTGGTATTTGGAAAAATAATAATAGAGAGAGCAATTATTAACAGTTGGCAGCCCTGGTGGCTCTTAAGAATACGCTCAGTCATATCTGATTAGGTACAGATATTACATACACAATTTGGTTGAAATTCAATTGATAGTGTAGAAGTTATATGCATTTAAACATTGGACCTAACAGAAGGCTTAAAATTATTTTGGCAATATGTCATGGTTGGCCTCCTGGAAATTAAACTGAAATAGACTTATCTATATGTGTGCCAATTTTGGAATAGCTCCCATGCATACCTTGCAAGATATCCAACATGGAGCTCAAATTTCTAGTGCGTTTTTTCAGCAGTTGGTAGCACTGACATCATTTTCAAATATGGACGTGAGATATTCCGGTGCACATCTTTACTCATACTAAATTTGGTTTTGATCGCTGCAGCCGTTCAGGAGTTGATAGGGGGGGACACACACACAGCCAGCCAGACAGACAGACAGACACACATTTTTCCCGGATCGATGTCATAAGTCTACTTTTTCCTCATTTTTGCAAAATGTGAAAAGTAGGCTAAAAATATTTTTATGTCCTGTGGACGTTATTAGCTGATACCATTTCCTCAATCAATTCAGTACTTGTAGGTTTGCGATAAGCGCCTCGTGATGTTGATGATGATAATTGTTCTTTTAAGGGGCTTAACATCTGGGTTGTCGGACCCTAATGGTTGGGATGATCGTGAAAATGTAAATAAAATGAATCTATACCAAAAGCTAACTACACACTTACAAACTAGAAGAGAAAATGGAAAACAAAACTACGATTAAGGGAAACAAAAGACAGGAGAAAATGAAATGCCCTCAACCCTAGAAGAATGAGAATTAAGGGACTTGGAAGGATGGAGAGCCTTGAACGTCAGAGAGAAAAGAGAAATAGGAGAGGGACCGTCCCAAAGGTAATGGGAGGAGGAGATAAATCTCAGGAAGCCCTCGGGGTCACCAACTCCCGAACTAACTACCGTGAGCCATTGAGGGTGTAGCATTATCCAGGGTGCACCATAACAGGTGGGACTACACACACCCTGCCTCCTTTAGGGCTTTGTGCAGAAGGTAGGAGATACTGTAAGCCCTTGAGGGTGTAGCACTATCCAGGGTGCACCAGAAGTGGTGGGGCTACACACACCCTGCCTCCATGAGGGCCTCGAACAGAAGGCAGGAGATACTGTGAACCCTTGAGGGTGTAGCACTATCAGGGTGCACCAGAAGTGGTGGGGCTACACACACCCTGCCCCTTGAGGGCCTCAAGCAGAAGGCAGGAGATACTGTGAGACCCTTGAGGGTGTACCACTATCCAGGGTGGTGGAGTTTGCCCCAGAAAACTCCAACCCACAGAGGAAGAACTGCAACAAGCATTAGCTTGGATTCAATATCATTAGGGTGAAGCAATAATACTGAACTATGCGTTAATATAAGGGGCTAAAGGATTTCACAATTAAACATATTAGGTAGCAAATATGCAATTTATTAATATACTGTGTAAGCAAACAAAACATCAATTAATAACCACTGAAGAAAATACTTGAGCTTCTTATTAAAAAGTTCATGGCAAAGATCAACTTTGTCTTCTTAAAATAGAAGAGGCAATAAGAATGTTCTGTAAATGAGTGCTAAGAAACTTATCTTATCTTGGGCGACACTTTAGTGTAGGGTATGTCCGGAGTGAATCATCCCTCAAGCGAAGAAATGTATACAAACACAGTCACGTATGAACATTTGTCAGTCCCAGTAGGCAACCCACTCCACACATTTGAGAGATATCACTGCTGTTGTTGTGCACTGGAGAGATTGGAGTATGTTTACAAACTTGGTTGGTCCTGGCTGACCACGGCGCGTAGCAACTACTGTTGACATTCCTACCTTGTGCCTTTCCTCACTGCGAGATAGTGCACCATGAAGATTATTATTATTAGTCGTAGATGATGACTCTCACTGCTGTACTTGAAAAGTCTTGGCGAGAATATTTGAAGTTTATTGGTCTCAGAGTGGTGACCAAAAAGCAGATTGTCACATGTTGACAGTAGAATGTTGGCCGTACAGTAAGCCCGAAAAATAGCGGCCCAGAGTGGCCCGTAGAGTCCTGGCCCAAGAATGGATGAAGAGTGGCACCAGAGTGGCCCGTAGAGTCGTGGCCGAAGAATGGATGAAGAGTGGCACCACAGTGGCCCGTAAAGTCGTGGCCGATGAATGGATGAAGAGTGGCACGTCACCCAGAAGATGACTCGAGGTTTTATAGCGGCGAAAACCCGCCGAGGAGGGCAGCTGACCAAAAACACCGCTGCTATTGGTTGGCCAAGGAAATTACGTCACGAGCTCGTGGCGACAGCAGGCAAGCAGCAGACAGGCTCAGCGTAGTCGTTGTAGTGATGTGATGCGGAAGCCTTAAACACTAGGTGAGTAACTATAATATATATGAATTAGGTGATTAATAACAAGGTTATGCATATAGTTTAAGCAATTAATACATTTACAAAGAAATAATAATCATTCGGGGATCTCGGTAACAAGAAACAAATTTGACCGACAAATGGGCCAAGCTAAACATTGAAAGTATCACGAAAAGTGATCATGCTCCCAGAACTCCGAATGAAAACAAACAAAAGAATCAGTCAAAACAAACAGGTATAACAGACGAGGAGTAAACTAAGACTCGAAAGGCCAAACAGAGATAGCAGAGATAGGTCTGGTGTAAAGACCTTTATTAGTTAAAATATCAACAACTCTGACGCGTTTATCACGGCCAAAGTGGCAGTGAATAACTCTGCCTAGGTTCCACACGAGAGGCGGAGATAGGTCCCGAAGAAGAACCATGTCCCCCACACGTACATCTGGTTGAGGAAGCCGCTACTTCTCACGCCTATTTAGCAAGCTGAGATATTCTAACTTCCATCGGCGCCAAAAGAACAGCGCAAAGATTCTACTTTTCTCCAAAAGATAGGAAGGCTAGGTTCACAGCGTCGAACCAGCAAAGGCGGAGTAGCAGCAAACGAACAGCCAATCAGGAAGTGACTGGGTGTCAAAGGTAAAAGATCCTTAGGATCGTTTGAAAGAGGAGTCAGAGGTCTGGAATTTACGATACCTTCGACTTGAATAATTAAAGAGTTGAATTCCTCATAAGAAAGTATGGTAGGACCAAGAGTTTTCTCAAGCTGTCTTTTAGTAAGTTTGATGCAGGACTCCCATCGGCCCCCATGATGGGGAGCATAAGGCGGGGTGAAATGCCATTTGAACCCTTTAGAATAGGAAAAGTTGGAAATTTTTTGTTTAGCAGAAGGGGAGCTTAACACTTTTTCCAGAGATCAGAAGCACTTACAAAAATTTTTGCATTGTCTGAAAAGACTTCAGATGGAACACCCCTTCTAGCCGCAAATCTAGAAAAGGCGGCCAAAAAATAAGATACAGAAGCGTTCGTAACCAACTCGAGGTGGATGGCTCCCGTCACCATACATACAAATAACGAGATGTAAACTTTACCTAAGATTTTGCGCTTAGATGAAGAGGGATTGGTCTGATATACGTAAGGACCGGCGTAATCGATCCCTGTAAGAGCGAAGGGCTTACTAGGTTCTGAACGAAATGGAGGTAAATTACCCATGATCTGCGTGGCCGGGCGTGGTTTATCCTTAAAGCAAGTTATACACTTTTTGACAACAGAAGAAACCTCATGAACGCCATTAATGACCCAGTAGAGTTCACCAATTAGACAGAGCAAGGTGCGAGTGCCAGCATGAAGGTTTTTATAATGAAACTTCTTTATTGTAAGTGTAGTGATAGGATGCTTTGAAGGAAGGATGATGGGATGTTTTTTTTTTCATCCTCACAACTAGACATGGCTAATCTTCCACCCACACATATTATGCCGTCCTGGTCTAGAAAAGGAGTGAGTGCTCAAAGCCTGCTAGACTTGGTAAATCTTTACCACTTATAAGAGCTTGCTTTTCAGGAGCAAATACTTCCTGATGAACAAGCAACAAAATCTTGGAGTGGCAAATTCTAACTCAACTCTGGTGAGAAAGGGTTGAGGCTTCAATGGTTGATCAATTACTAAATATTTCCACCGGAATATATAAGACACTACACGAATCAATTTATCAAATGAAGAGTATCTCTGAAAAAGGCTAGTAGAAGTAGAAGTAAGATGTGACGTGACAGGGTCAGTGCGGGCATCAGGTACTTCTTCTGCAAATTGATTAGCTAAGCGAGGCCAGCAAGATGATTCCTGACTTATCCAAGGAGGACCATTCCAGTACAGGTCTGAAGAAATCAATTTTTTAGGCGTGCAACCACGTGATATTATATCCGCGGGGTTTTCACGGCTAGGAACATGTCTCCATTGTTCAGAATGAGAAACTTCATGAATCTTAGAAACGCGATTTGCCACAAAGGTATTCCAATGAGAAGAAGGCTTGGAAATCGCTCCAAAAAATGTGCGGGAACATTTTAACTTTAAACTGACATTTAGTTTAGTAGCTAATTCTGTTGCCATTAAAGCAGAGCATAATTCTAATCTCAGCAATGATACTGTTTTAAGTGGAGCAACCTTTGATTTAGCGCACACTAAATTAGAAAATCCAGGGAAACGTCCTACTATGTATGCACAACAGCCATAAGCCCGTTCTGAACTATCAGAAAATACATGCAGGTCATACTGCTGGCATAAGGGATTAGAAATTAAAAGGCGGGGTATAGAAACCTTGGAGAGATCCAGCAAACTACTGCGATACTCTAACCATTCTTCTAAAAGAGGAAAGGGGAGATTTTCATCCCAGTGAGATTTTAATGACCAAAGCTTTCGCAGGAAAATTGTTGCAACAATAACTATAGGAGCAATATATTGCAAAGGGTCAAAGATCTTTGCGATTTCAGACAGAACTTGTGTCTTAGTTACAGGGGGAGATTCTGACAAATGTACCTGATAAGAGAAGGTATCATAAGAAGGACACCAAAAACACCCAATGCTTTTACGGCTACTTCATCAGTAGGAATAGCAACAAATTCATCAACTGGGACCTCTGATGAAAATTTTGATATAAATTCAGTAGAATTTGAAGTCCATTTATGGAGCGGAAAACCACCTCCTAGGAGCAGGGATTTCAAATCTTCGCACACAAGGAGTGCTTCAGAAACATTAGGGAAAGAATACAAGAAATCGTCAACATAAAATGCCGTTTTAATGCCTCAGAGGCCAAAGGATGATACAGATGACCATCTTGCTCGGCTAACATTTGGAGAGACTGAATCGGAAGAAAGGCTGAAGGCATCAGGCCATATGTCACAGTCTTCAATCTAAATATCTTTATGGGTTTGGAACTCTCATCGCGCCACAATATTCTTTGCAGATCTTGCTGCTCAGAATTTACGAGAATCTGCCGGTACATCTGCTTAATATCTGAGATTACAGCAATAGGAAACCGTCGAAAATTAAGCAAGACAGAGGTGAGATCTGTTTGAATAGCGGGACCACATTGCAAGGTATCATTTAAAGAGACTCCATTGGAATCTGGTGATGAGCCATTAAAAACTACTCTTATATTGTCTTGTGTTAAAGAATTTTTCCATACCGGGTGATGATTTAGATAAACTATTTCCTTAAAAGGATGGCCAATTTCTTCTGATTTAGAAATTACCTCCATGTGATTGGATGATTCGTATTCCTCCATAAAGGAAGCATACTGAGTTTTAACAGAAGCATCTCGTTTGAACCGATTTTCAATAGCAAATAGTGCCCTGAGTGCTCTGGAATGCGAGCCCGTAATGGCGGGAGGATTAGGAATACGTGGAAGAGTTACTATAAATCTGCCTTCAGCAGTACGAACAGTGGTTTCTTTGTATAACTTTTCACAAATTTCTTTAGAAGAAGAAGAAGAAGTAGCCTGAACATTTTCAAGATCCCAGAACTTGGTCAGCTCTTGACTCAAATCGGCACCAACAAAATAACAATTCGATACAGTTTGAATAGGATTACGGTATATTTGACCAGTAGCGATCCAACCAAAATCAGTTTTGCGGAAGAAAACATTAGGAGCAATTTTTACTTTATTGGAATGAAGACATTGCCAAAATACGCTTGAGCTGAAAAGAAGCTCTACGGGCGAAGCTCTGTTGAAATGAGGGTCAGCTAGCTGGACGAAATTCGGGATATTCCAACTTTGAATAGGATAAGAAGTGCCGGGAATATTGTTGCCTATAGACTTGATAATCAAACAATCTAATTGCAACTGCGTACCAAGATTATTAGAGTCCTTCAGATCCACTTTAGCAAAGCTTTAGGATTGCGATCTAGGGCAGTTTATTCCTGTAATCTCTATTGAGGTAGGATGTTTCGGGAGGTCTAACTTGTGTACCAAAGATTCACTAATAAAATTGTTAGTTGCGGCATTGTCTAATAATCCCCTGGCAGATACCCATTTCCCGTAAGCATTTTTCAATAGAACCTGCACGGTAGATAATATAACCTGAACTTTGCCAAGCGAGGTAGAACTTTGAGCATACGACTGCGCACTATTTTGAGAAGTCTCAGAATTAGACTTGGTATTGGGACTGCTTGGTCCTGATAACCGTGATCTTTCATGTCTGTGCAAAAGGGAATGGTGTCTAGCATTACAATGAAAGCATAAACGTAGTGAACCGCAATTGTTTAACATATGCGTTCCTGACAAACAGTTAAAACAATATGGTATATTGGCTTTCACGGCCGGTGAATTAAAACTCAGCAATTCGTCTAGGTTTGTGCCGTGTCTTGTGTGGGGTTTCGCCTAGGACACCAAGCTGGCTCACCAAGAGCCCGCCGATGAGCCAGCTTGGTGTCCTAGGCGAAACCCCACACAAGACACGGCACAAACCTAGAAGAATTGCTGAGTTTTAGTTAAAACAATGTTTTTTATTCGTATTAACTTTCGTATTTCATCTACTGATAAGGATTTAAATTAATCACAATTTTATAAATTATGCGATTGCTGACACAGACCGCACGTTTGCATTTGGTTAGGTGACCGAGCATCAACAGGAAGAGCATATGTTCTTAAAATTCTTTGATTAGAACTGTTAACCTTGTCTTTGAGAAGGCTTTTGAATCTGAAATACTAGATTTTTGATTAGCTATGGCGGAAAAGACTTGGCTTCTAGCCTTCAAAAAGTTAATAATTTCCTCATAAGTGCATTGCAATTGCTGGGAAAGTTCTGTTTCCCAGGCTTATAATGTACTTGCATCCAATCTTGCAGAAATGAGGTGAACTAGATATAAATCCCAGTGATTTACAGGTTGGTTTAAATTGGACAATGCTCTGACGTGTAGTTCTGCAGTGTCAATCAACTTACGAAGTGATAAGCTGTTGTCTGCTTGCACGTTAGGTAACTCGAATAAGCTTTGTATATGGCGTTGAATAGATAAACGAATGTTCCCATATCTATCCTTAAGAAGATTCAGAGCAACTTCATAATTATCACTGGTCAAAGAAAGTGCTTGAATCAGGTTAAGTGCGTTGCCTTGAACTGCCAGACGCAAGTAGTGAAATTTTTGAATTACTGGGATATAAGTATTCTCATGTACTAAAGAATTAAATAATTCAAAAAATGGCTCCCATTCTATGTCCTTACCAGTGAATTTGGGTATTTCTAATTTGGGTAATATAATGCGTGAAGAAGATGTAGAAGATGCTGCAGAAGATTGATCTTCTTGTTTTTCTTTTAAAGTTAAAGCCCTAATAAGCTGTTAAGCTTCAGCAAATCCCTGATAGTATAATTTTTCAACTTCCAACCTATCACTTTGCTGGTCCGGGTGCTGAGTTTCTATACTGCATTGTATCTCATCATATTTCTCAAAGGCTTGTTCATAATTCTTAAGCCTCTGTGAAATTATGTCAATATTACGCTCTTGGGGTTCAAGCTCCGTTAAAAAAGTACGAAACCGCGTGAGCTTGCCCTTACAAGAGGCTCTGGCGTTGCAGAGTTTTTCATCAAGGTTAGGCATGTTAAAAGTTGTTTGTTACTCACGTCAATATTGTGACTTCGAGCACTGGAAGCCAGAGGATGACAGCTTGCTAGGTAGTAAGGTTTAGTCTGATGCGGAAGAAACCGGCTTAGCTTAAGTTTCTCTCCTCCTCTGCTGAACATGCGCCTCAGGCTGAAACTTACAATTTGAATTAGTGTTGAAACACAATAAACAAAAATTGTTAATGTTTAATGTGAAATCCGAGATATGAAACTTGTAACATTCCCAGGGTGCAACAGATATGTTTCCCGGGGGCGAGGCACCAGAAATATGGTGGAGTTTGCCCCAGAAAACTCCAACTCATAGAGGGAGAATAGCAACAAGCATTAGCTTGGATTCAATATCATTAGGGTGAAGCAATAAGACTGAACTATGCGATAATATAAGGGGCTGAAGGATTTCACAATTAAACATATTAGGTAACAAATATGCAATTTATTAATATACTGTGTAAGCAAACAAAACATCAATTAATAACCACTGAAGAAAATACTTGAGCTTCCTATTAAAAAGTTCATGGCAAAGATCAACTTTGTCTTCTTAAAATAGAAGAGGCAATAAGAATGTTCTATAAATGAGTGCTAAGAAACTTATCTTATCTTGGGCGACACTTTAGTGTAGGGTATGTCCGGAGTGAATCATCCCTCAAGCGAAGAAATGTATACAAACACAGTCACGTATGAACATTTGTCAGTCCCAGTAGGCAACCCACTCCACACATTTGAGAGGTATCACTGCTGTTGTTGTGCACTGGAGAGATTGGAGTATGTTTACAAACTTGGTTGGTCCTGGCTGACCACGGCGCGTAGCAACTACTGTTGACATCCCTTCCTTGTGCCTTTCCTCACTGCGAGATAGTGCACCACGAAGATTATTATTATTAGTAGTAGATGATGACTCTCACTGCTGTACTTGAAAAGTCTTGGCGAGAATATTTGAAGTTTATTGGTCTCAGAGTGGTGACCAAAAAGCAGATTGTCAAATGTTGACAGTAGAATGTTGGCCGTACAGTAAGCCCGAAGAATAGCGGCCCAGAGTGGCCCGTAGAGTCGTGGCCGAAGAATGGATGAAGAGTGGCACCAGAGTGGCCCGTAGAGTCGTTGCCGAAGAATGGATGAAGAGTGGTACCACAGTGGCCCGTAAAGTCGTGGCCGAAGAATGGATGAAGAGTGGCACCACAGTGGCCCGTCAAGTCGTGGCCGAAGAATGGATGAAGAGTGGCTCGTCACCCAGAAGATGACTCGAGGTTTTATAGCGGCGAAAACCCGCCGAGGAGGGAAGCTGACCAAAAACACCGCTGCTATTGGTTGGCCAAGGAAATTACGTCACGAGCTCGTGGCGACAGCAGGCAAGCAGCAGACAGGCTCAGTGTAGTCGTTGTAGTGATGTGTTGCGGAAGCCTTAAACACTAGGTGAGTAACTATAATATATATGAATTAGGTGATTAATAACAAGGTTATGCATATAGTTTAAGCAATTAATACATTTACAAAGAAATAATTATCATTCGGGGATCTCGGTAACAAGAAACAAATTTGACCGACAAATGGGCCAAGCTCAACATTGAAAGTATCACGAAAAGTGATCATGCTCCCAGAACTCCGAATGAAAACAAACAAAAGAATCAGTCAAAACAAACAGGTATAACAGAGGAGGAGTAAACTAAGACTCGAAAGGCCAAACAGAGATAGCAGAGATAGGTCTGGTGTAAAGACCTTTATTAGCTAAAACATCAACAACTCTGACGCGTTTATCACGGACAAAGTGGCAGTGCATAACTCTGCCTAGGTTCCACACGAGAGGCGGTGATCGGTCCCGAAGAAGAACCATGTCCCCCACTCGTACATCTGGTTGAGGAAGCCGCCACTTCTCACGCCTATTTAGCAAGCTGAGTTATTCTAACTTCCATCGGCGCCAAAGAGAACAGCGCAAAGATTCTACTTTTCTCCAAGAGATAGGAAGGCTAGGTTCACAGCGTCGAACCAGCAAAGGCGGAGTAGCAGCAAGCGAACAGCTAATCAGGAAGTGACTGGGTGTCAAAGGTAAAAGATCCTTAGGATCGTTTGAAAGAGGAGTCAGAGGTCTGGAATTTACGATACCTTCGACTTGAATAATTAAAGAGTTGAATTCCTCATAAGAAAGTATGGTAGGTCCAAGAGTTTTCTCAAGCTGTCTTTTAGTAAGTTTGATGCATGACTCCCATCGGCCCCCATGATGGGGAGCATAAGGCGGGGTGAAATGCCATTTGAACCCTTTAGAATAGGAAAAGTTGGAAATTTTTTCTTTAGCAGAAGGGGAGCTTAACACTTTTTTCCAGAGATGAGAAGCACTTACAAAAATTTTTGCATTGTCTGAAAAGACTTCAGATGGAACACCCCTTCTAGCCGCAAATCTAGAAAAGGCGGCCAAAAAATAAGATACAGAAGCGTTCGTAACCAACTCGAGGTGGATGGCTCCCGTCACCATACATACAAATAACGAGATGTAAACTTTACCTAAGATTTTGCGCTTAGATGAAGAGGGATTGGTCTGATATACGTAAGGACCGGCGTAATCGATCCCAGTAAGAGCGAAGGGCTCACTAGGTTCTGAACGAAATGGAGGTTAATTACCCATGGTCTGCGTGGCGGGGCGTGGTTTAACCTTATAGCAAGGTATACACTTTTTGACAACAGAAGAAACCTCATGAACGCCATTAATGACCCAGTAGAGTTCACCAATTAGACAGAGCAAGGTGCGAGTGCCAGCATGAAGGTGTTTATAATGAAACTTCTTCATTGTAAGTGTAGTGATAGGATGCTTTGAAGGAAGGATGATGGGATGTTTTTTTTTCCATCCTCACAACTAGACATAGCTAATCTTCCACCCACACGTATTATGCCGTCCTGGTCTAGAAAAGGAGTGAGTGCTGAAAGCCTGCTAGACTTGGGTAAATCTTTACCACTTATAAGAGCTTGCTTTTCAGGAGCAAATACTTCCTGATGAACAAGCAACAAAATCTTGCAAGTAGCAAATTCTAACTCAACTCTGGTGAGAAAGGGTTGAGGCTTCAATGGTTGATCAATTACTAAATATTTCCACCGGAATATATAAGACACTACACGAATCAATTTATCAAATGAAGAGTATCTCTGAAAAAGGCTAGTAGAAGTAGAAGTAAGATGTGACGTGACAGGGTCAGTGCGGGCATCAGGTACTTCTTCTGCAAATTGATTAGCTAAGCGAGGCCAGCAAGATGATTCCTGACTTAGCCAAGGAGGACCATTCCAGTACAGGTCTGAAGAAATCAATTTTTAGGCGTGCAACCACGTGATATTATATCCGCGGGGTTTTCACGGCTAGGAACATGTCTCCATTGTTCAGAATGAGAAACTTCATGAATCTTAGAAACGCGATTTGCCACAAAGGTATTCCAATGAGAAGAAGGCTTGGAAATCGCTCCAAAAAATGTGCGGGAACATTTTAACTTTAAACTGACATTTAGTTTAGTAGCTAATTCTGTTGCCATTAAAGCAGAGCATAATTCTAATCTCAGCAATGATACTGTTTTAAGTGGAGCAACCTTTGATTTAGCGCACACTAAATTAGAAAATCCAGGGAAACGTCCTACTATGTATGCACAACAGCCATAAGCCCGTTCTGAACTATCAGAAAATACATGCAGGTCATACTGCTGGCATAAGGGATTAGAAATTAAAAGGCGGGGTATAGAAACCTTGGAGAGATCCAGCAAACTACTGCGATACTCTAACCATTCTTCTAAAAGAGGAAAGGGGAGATTTTCATCCCAGTGAGATTTTAATGACCAAAGCTTTCGCAGGAAAATTGTTGCAACAATAACTATAGGAGCAATATATTGCAAAGGGTCAAAGATCTTTGCGATTTCAGACAGAACTTGTGTCTTAGTTACAGGGGGAGATTCTGACAAATGTACCTGATAAGAGAAGGTATCATAAGAAGGACACCAAAAAACACCCAATGCTTTTACGGCTACTTCATCAGTAGGAATAGCAACAAATTCATCAACTGGGACCTCTGATGAAAATTTTGATATAAATTCAGTAGAATTTGAAGTCCATTTATGGAGCGGAAAACCACCTCCTAGGAGCAGGGATTTCAAATCTTCGCACACAAGGAGTGCTTCAGAAACATTAGGGAAAGAATACAAGAAATCGTCAACATAAAATGCCGTTTTAATGCCTCAGAGGCCAAAGGATGATACAGATGACCATCTTGCTCGGCTAACATTTGGAGAGACTGAATCGGAAGAAAGGCTGAAGGCTTCAGGCCATATGTCACAGTCTTCAATCTAAATATCTTTATGGGTTTGGAACTCTCATCGCGCCACAATATTCTTTGCAGATCTTGCTGCTCAGAATTTACGAGAATCTGCCGGTACATCTGCTTAATATCTGAGATTACAGCAATAGGAAACCGTCGAAAATTAAGCAAGACAGAGGTGAGATCTGTTTGAATAGCGGGACCACATTGCAAGGTATCATTTAAAGAGACTCCATTGGAATCTGGTGATGAGCCATTAAAAACTACTCTTATATTGTCTTGTGTTAAAGAATTTTTCCATACCGGGTGATGATTTAGATAAACTATTTCCTTAAAAGGATGGCCAATTTCTTCTGATTTAGAAATTACCTCCATGTGATTGGATGATTCGTATTCCTCCATAAAGGAAGCATACTGAGTTTTAACAGAAGCATCTCGTTTGAACCGATTTTCAATAGCAAATAGTGCCCTGAGTGCTCTGGAATGCGAGCCCGTAATGGCGGGAGGATTAGGAATACGTGGAAGAGTTACTATAAATCTGCCTTCAGCAGTACGAACAGTGGTTTCCTTGTATAACTTTTCACAAATTTCTTTAGAAGAAGAAGAAGAAGTAGCCTGAACATTTTCAAGATCCCAGAACTTGGTCAGCTCTTGACTCAAATCGGCACCAACAAAATAACAATTCGATACAGTTTGAATAGGATTACGGTATATTTGACCAGTAGCGATCCAACCAAAATCAGTTTTGCGGAAGAAAACATTAGGAGCAATTTTTACTTTATTGGAATGAAGACATTGCCAAAATACGCTTGAGCTGAAAAGAAGCTCTACGGGCGAAGCTCTGTTGAAATGAGGGTCAGCTAGCTGGACGAAATTCGGGATATTCCAACTTTGAATAGGATAAGAAGTGCCGGGAATAGTGTTGCCTATAGACTTGATAATCAAACAATCTAATTGCAACTGCGTACCAAGATTATTAGAGTCCTTCAGATCCACTTTAGCAAAGCTTAAGGATTGCGATCTAGAGCAGTTTATTCCTGTAATCTCTATTGAGGTAGGATGTTTTGGGAGGTCTAACTTGTGTACCAAAGATTCACTAATAAAATTGTTAGTTGCGGCATTGTCTAATAATCCCCTGGCAGATACCCATTTCCCGTAAGCATTTTTCAATAGAACCTGCACGGTAGATAATATAACCTGAACTTTGCCAAGCGAGGTAGAACTTTGAGCATACGACTGCGCACTATTTTGAGAAGTCTCAGAATTAGACTTGGTATTGGGACTGCTTGGTCCTGATAACCGTGATCTTTCATGTCTGTGCAAAAGGGAATGGTGTCTAGCCTTACAGTGAAAGCATAAACGTTGTGAACGGCAATTGTTTAACATATGCGTTCCTGACAAACAGTTTAAACAATGTTTTTATTCGTAATTAACATTCGTCTTTCATCTACTGATATGGATTTCAATTAATCACAATTTTATAAATTATGCGATTGCTGACACAGACCGCACGTTTGCATTTGGTTAGGTGACCGAGCATCAACAGGAAGAGCATATGTTCTTAAAATTCTTTGATTAGAACTGTTAACCTTGTCTTTTGAAAAGGCTTTTGAATCTGAAATACTAGATTTTTGATTAGCTATGGCGGAAAAGACTTGGCTTTTAGCCTTCAAAAAGATAATAATTGCCTCATAAGTGCATTGCAATTCCTGGGAAAGTTCTGTTTCCCAGGCTTATAATGTACTTGCATCCAATCTTGCAGAAATGAGGTGAACTAGAAATAAATCCCAGGGATTTACAGGTTGGTTTAAATTGGTCAATGCTCTTACGTGTAGTTCTGCAGTGTCAATCAACTTACGAAGTGATAAGCTGTCGTCTGCTTGCACGTTAAGTAACTCGAATAAACTTTGTATATGGCGTTGAATAGATAAACGAATGTTCCCATATCTATCCTTAAGAAGATTCAGAGCAACTTCATAATTATCACTGGTCAAAGAAAGTGCTTGAATCAGGTTAAGTGCGTTGCCTTGAACTGCCAGACGCAAGTAGTGAAATTTTTGAATTACTGGGATATAAGTATTCTCATGTACTAAAGAATTAAATAATTCAAAAAATGGCTCCCTTTCTATGTCCTTACCAGTGAATTTGGGTATTTCTAATTTGGGTAATATAGTGCGTGAAGAAGATGTAGAAGATGCTGCAGAAGATTGATCTTCTTGTTTTTCTTTTAAAGTTAAAGCCCTAATAAGCTGTTTAGCTTCAGTAAATCCCTGATAGTATAATTTTTCAACTTCCAACCTATCACTTTGCTGGTCCGGGTGCTGAGTTTCTATACTGCATTGTATCTCATCATATTTCTCAAAGGCTTGTTCATAATTCTTAAGCCTCTGTGAAATTATGTCAATATTACGCTCTTGGGGTTCAAGCTCCGTTAAAAAGTACGAAACCACGTGAGCTTGCCCTTACAAGAGGCTCTGGCGTTGCAGAGTTTTTCATCAAGGTTAGGCATGTTAAAAGTTGTTTGTTACTCACGTCAATATTGTGACTTCGAGTACTGGAAGCCAGAGGATGACAGCTTGCTAGGTAGTAAGGTTTAGTCTGATGTGAAAGAAACCGGCTTAGCTTACGTTTCTCTCCTCCTCTGCTGAACATGCTCCTCAGGCTGAAACTTACAATTTGAATTAGTGTTGAAACACAATAAACAAAAATTGTTAATGTTTAATGTGAAATCCGAGATATGAAACTTGTAACATTCCCAGGGTGCAACAGATATGTTTCCCGGGGGTGAGGCACCAGAAATATGGTGGAGTTTGCCCCAGAAAACTCCAACTCATAGAGGGAGAACAGCAACAAGCATTAGCTTGGATTCAATATCATTAGGGTGAAGCAATAAGACTGAACTATGCGTTAATATAAGGGGCTGAAGGATTTCACAATTAAACATATTAGGTAACAAATATGCAATTTATTAATATACTGTGTAAGCAAACAAAACATCAATTAATAACCACTGAAGAAAATACTTGGGCTTCCTATTAAAAAGTTCATGGCAAAGATCAACTTTGTCTTCTTAAAATAGAAGAGGCAATAAGAATGTTCTGTAAATGAGTGCTAAGAAACTTATCTTATCTTGGGCGACACTTTAGTGTAGGGTATGTCCGGAGTGAATCATCCCTCAAGCGAAGAAATGTATACAAACACAGTCACGTATGAACATTTGTCAGTCCCAGTAGGCAACCCACTCCACACATTTGAGAGATATCACTGCTGTTGTTGTGCACTGGAGAGATTGGAGTATGTTTACAAACTTGGTTGGTCCTGGCTGACCACGGCGCGTAGCAACTACTGTTGACATTCCTTCCTTGTGCCTTTCCTCACTGCGAGATAGTGCACCATGAAGATTATTATTATTAGTCGTAGATGATGACACCCACTGCGGTACTTGAAAAGTCTTGGCGAGAATATTTGAAGTTTATTGGTCTCATAGTGGTGACCAAAAAGCAGATTGTCACATGTTGACAGTAGAATGTTGGCCGTACAGTAAGCCCGAAGAATAGCGGCCCAGAGTGGCCCGTAGAGTCGTGGCCGAAGAATGGATGAAGAGTGGCACCAGAGTGGCCCGTAAAGTCGTGGCCGAAGAATGGATGAAGAGTGGCACCACAGTGGCCCGTAAAGTCGTGGCCGAAGAATGGATGAAGAGTGGCACGTCACCCAGAAGATGACTCGAGGTTTTATAGCGGCGAAAACCCGCCGAGGAGGGCAGCTGGCAAAAACACCGCTGCTATTGGTTGGCCAAGGAAATTACGTCACGAGCTCGTGGCGACAGTGGGCAAGCAGCAGACAGGCTCAGTGTAGTCGTTGTAGTGATGTGTTGCGGAAGCGTTAAACACTAGGTGAGTAACTATAATATCTATGACTTAGGTGATTAATAACAAGGTTATTTATTTATTTATTTATTTATTTATCAATATGAAGGAACACAGGCACCAGCCCAAATACATTCCTTCTTGACATTATCTGATTAAATAACAACATGTATCAGTGGAAAATAGAGAAAACAGATTACACAAATTACACAAATGAAGAACAGAACATAAATACTACAAAGGAGATCGTGAAAATATAAGCCATAAAATGAAAACAAAACTTTACAAAGTAGAAAAAAAAAGAATATACAAAAATAAAGGAGAAAAGAGTACCCAGTATTCAAGGAACAGCTGCTTTTACTTGTTTATTGAATAAGTTAGCGCCAGCGAATAAATCTACTTGAACATCAATTGAATTATAAATTGATAATATTTTAACTATAAAGGCGAATTAGAATGGTGAACACTTTTAGATCTTGGGATGTGAAAGAGTGCTTGCTGTCGAGATCTTACTTGTGGTACATGAAAAGTGATGAATTGAAATAATTCTTGGCAGTCAACTTTTCCAGTTAAAATTTTCCTCAGCAGTACAAAAGAACTTAACGACCTTCTACTTTTCAAGGACTTGAAATTGAACAGATTTCGTAAAAACTGAGTCGAAGTATCAAATGGACAAAACACATTGAACGTCTTATAATACATGTATCTTAGAAATTTATTTTGCACAATCTCAATGTGATGAATTTGATCTTTATAAAAGGGATCCCAGATTACTGCTGAATATTCTAACTTACTTCGAACTAAACTTTCATACAACTTAACAATTACTCCAGTTTTAGTAAATAATTTGGAGTTTCTAATGGCAAAACCAAGCATCTTGTTGGCCGAACTAATTATATTTGCAATATGGTTATTAAAGGTTAATTTGCTGTCATAAATAATTCCTAAATCATTTATTGACGGTACAATTTCGAGTGCTGTTTCTCCAATACAATATTTAGGATTTATATACTCCTTCTTCCTTGTAAATACCATGATTTTACATTTTTTTACATTAAGGACTAAATTATTACTAACACACCAAGCTACAATATTATTAACATCCCTCTGAAGGTCATTCTCGTCTCTCAAGTTATGCATATAGTTTAAGCAATTAATACATTTACAAAGAAATAATTATCATTCGGGGATCTCGGCAACAAGAAACAAATTTGACCGACAAATGGGCCAAGCTAAACATTGAAAGTATCACGAAAAGTGATCACAGGGTGCACCAGAAGTGGTGGGGCTACACACGCTCTGCCTCCTTGAGGGCCTTGAGCAGAAGGCAGGAGATACTGTGAGCCCTTGAGGGTGTAGCACAATCCAGGGTCGACCATAAGTGGTGGGGCTACACACACCCTGCCTCCTTGAGGGTCTTGAGCAGAAGGCAGGAGATACTGTGAGCCCTTGAGGGTGTAGCGCTATCCAGTGTACACCAGAAGTGGTGGGGCTACACACACCCTGCCTCCTTGAGGGCCTTGAGCAGAAGGCAGGAGATACTGTGAGCCCTTGAGGGTGTAGCACAATCCAGGGTCGACCATAAGTGGTGGGGCTACACACACCCTGCCTCCTTGAGGGTCTTGAGCAGAAGGCAGGAAATACTGTGAGCCCTTGAGGGTGTAGCACAATCCAGTGTACACCAGAAGTGGTGGGGCTACACACACCCTGCCTCCTTGAGGGCCTTGAGCAGAAGGCAGGAGATACTGTGAGACCTTGAGGGTGTAGGACTATCTAGGGTGCACCAGAAGTGGTGGGGTTACACACACCATGCCTCCTTTAGGGCCTTGAGCTGAAGGCAGAAGATACTGTGAGCCCTTGAGGGTGTAGCACTATTCAGGGTGCACCATAAGTGGTGGAGCTACACCCCTGCCTCCTTGAGGGCCTTGAGCAGAAGGCAGGAGTTACTGTGAGCCCTTGAGGGTGTAGCACTATCCAGTGTGCACCATAAGTGGTGGGGCTACACACACCCTGCCTCCTTGAGGGCCTTGAGCAGAAGGCAGGAGATACTGTGAGCACTTGAGGGTGTGGCACAATCCAGGGTCGACCATAAGTGGTGGGGCTACACACACTCTGCCTCCTTTAGGGCCTTGTGCAGGAGGCACGAAATACTGTGAGCCCATGAGGGTGTACCACTATCCAGGGTGCACCAGAAGTGGTGGGGCTACACACACCCTGCCTCCTTGAGGGCCTTGAGCAGAAGGCATGAGCTATAATGGAAAGAAAACACGAGGTCTGACCCCTCGAAGAATGAGGGATCAGAAAAGATGAGACAAGGGCCAATTAAGGCGGGAAAAGAAAGACTCCCTAGGCCTTGGATACCCCAATACCGTCGGGGTTGGAAGAAAACAAGAGTTGACCAAGGGAGGTCGACAGGAAAGAAGACAGAGTGGAGCCTGGCACAAGTAAGTGGAAGCAATGTTGGACTCAGCTAGGGTCCCGTGGTCTCACAAGTTGTGAGCCTCTGGGGGAACGTTTCATGAAATTTACTGCTCAAAGTGGAATTTATTTTTTGCATTTTAAAAATTAATCCATTGTAGGTGAACCAATTGAATTGGGGCAAACGTTATCCGGACACCATTAGAACATGCCACCCAGGACACCTTCCTTTTATTGAAATACGTTCTTTGCAATTCCCTTTGGCACCGCGACGCCCTGGATGGGATGTCACAGCCGATTGCTCAGAGATTAAACAAAATAGAAAGTGTAATGAAGAGGGGTGAGGGAAGGAATAAGAATGAGCTCTGCATTATTCAAGTCTTATCTCGCCTCTTCTTGCTTTGAGCATTTCATATCGCGCCAGGATTTGCATAGACGCCTGCGCACTATTCACATGCCACCTGTTAGACAGCCAGCCCTCGCTTGCTTCCTACAAATTACAAGGAATTTTGAGAAGCCACGTCGTAACCGGCAGCACGCGTTTTATATTCTTCCTCAGTAAAATTCTATCGAAGTTCGGTTATTACTTTCCTCGAGAGGAGACATGAATTCTCGATGGATATTACTATCATAGCCTCGCTCAAGCAGTCCTCACGCCGTGATATTGCTATCAGTTGTAATGTCACGCAACAATAACGTGTGAGTCTTGGCGAAGAAACTCATAAGAAAACAAGCTGTTTCGTGAAGAACTATACAGCCTATTTTCATATATCCTACTTATGTTAATCGCCACTATCAACATACAAAATTTCAGTTTGATTGCTGTAATAAATTCGTAGATATTGAGAACCGACTGAATATTGCGGATGGACGCCATGCTGGATTTTTATTTATGTAGGTCTTAGAGTTATGCATTGTTACATGAAGATTATTGTGTACGTGTAGTATTCAAACTTCAATCGCATGATTTAGACCAAGAAGTAAAAACGAGATTTTAAAATTTCGCGCAGCTACCATCTTGTTGTTATGGAAACAATTGAAAAAAATTTGATGCCAATGCATTAACATTTGTGTAAGGATTTACTGTACCAAGTGTCACTGCACTCGGATGGTTAAATTGCGAGAAACGACCATGTGAATATTTATACTTCGCGTCGCCGCCAAGTTGAAATTGTGATCACCAAATTATTGAAAGTCCTATAGGTGAACTCATGTTCATCGCCCCTATGAAGATTAAAAAATTCAGTTTGATTGCTGTAATTGATTCGTAGATATTCAGAGCCGTCTAAATATTTCCGATGGTCGCCATGTTGGAATGTTATATGTGTAGGCCATAGAATCATGTACCACTAAAGGAAAATTATTGCGTAGGTTCATTATTCAAACTTTCACTTCGATCGCATGATTACGACACAAGAAATAAAAACTTAATTTTAAAATTCGCACAGCCGCCATCTTGAGGTTATGTAAACAATTGAACTAAATTAGATACCAGTGCATTACAATGTGTATAAACATTTTCTGTACCAAGGTTCATTGCGTTTGGATCATTAAATCGCGAGAAAGGTCTATTTAAAATTTTCAAACTCGCTTGGCTGCCATATTCGTTTTCTAGTTAACTGGTTTTTGAAAGTCTTATAAATGAACTTCCAGTAGTGCCCTTTATCTCCGTACAAAATTTCAGGGTGATACCGCTAATAGTTTCAGAGATATAGATTGCAGGTGAAACATTTCGCACCGCCACCATCTTGAGGTTATGTAAACAATTTAACGATGTTAGATGTCGGTGCATTACAATGTGTATTAACATATACTATACCATGTTGTATTGCGTTTGGTTGGTTAAATCGCGAGAAACGTCTATTTAATTGTCGCAACTTCGCTTGGCCGCCATGTTAGCTTTGTAGTTACCAGTGTTTCAAAAGTTACATAGGTGAACTTCTAGTAGTTCCCTTTATCACCGTGAAATATTCCAGGGTGATATCGGTAGCAGTTTCGGAGATATTGAATGCTGGTGAAATATTTCGCACAGCCGCCATGTTGGTTTGGTGAGACGTAACAAAATTTGAAGGGAACGGTCGGGGTCGTCCGGAATAGTGCTATAAATTTCTCGAGTTTCATTGAAATCGCTCCAGCCGTTTTCATGTTATTAGGGGGACACACACACACGCACGCACACACCCACGGACAAAAGGTGATATCGTAAGCCTTTTTTTTTTTTTTTTTCAAAATTGTAAATAGGCTAAACATAGGCTAATGAGTCACGAGCTGTTTAATTCGGAGAACACATGTTCGCTTTGTTACAGGAATTGTCTTCTTCCTAACGTTATTCCCACACTGTGGCAAGGTCCACTTGTCGACACATCCGTCATACGATCCAAGGGAATTCATATGGTAAGAAAATTATACTTACAATATTTTGTAACAGATCTGATGTATAGATTGCCGTTTATTTTGTATACTTTTAAGGATTTTCCATTAACAATCAATGTTGAATTAACAATTTTAATGATAATTAGCATATATAAGATTACTAGCAACCCGACCCGGCTTCGCCCGGGAACAGTTATGAATGCATTACGTGATAAGCGCTTTTTTTTTCAATGTCAATGAACTACGACCAATATCCATTTTACGTCTCACCATGTTGGGTTAAAATCACTGACTGGACGATTAATTTTATTATCATGGAGATCCATGTGCAACTAATTCTTGTCAGACGTAATTTAAGAATGGCGAGGTACATGGAACACAAATCCCCCTTCCGTCCAATCTTAACTTGACTGAGAATTTTGCGGAACGAAAAGTTCACAGGCGAAATGAAGAAAAGCCGAGTTGCACTTCCAGGGAAACTCCAAACACAACCACTCTTCTCTAAAATTTTTAACTCAACACGACTCGACAGTTTTCTGCTGGTTGTATCTGGGGCAATAAGCTCGGCCGCTAGCTCAGCTGTAACTGGGGTGATAGACTCGCCCCTAGCTAGTTCGTAAACTGTCGCCTCAGTAACTGAATGGAGATTGTTGGAAGAAATTAAAACGTAGAAACACTTATAGTGGGCGATGTATTGAAGATAGACATATGCTCTCGGGGACTTCTTTGTAGAAATTTTCATGCTGAACAATTCTTACACTCTTAACGGTTTGCCCAGCGTAAGTTTACAAATCGCTCGGACGCCTGATTTTTTCGACTTTTCCACTGAAATCGTTACTGCTCGGCTTCCTTTGATCATATATAAATTATTTTCTACAGAAATCATCCTCGATATATCCTTTACAGAATGGTGGAAACCGCATCAAAATCAATCCAGTGGTTCTCGAGTTTACCCGTAACATCCAAGAATCTGGGACTTTGTTTTATACTAAGTAGAGATTACTCTTTATAGTAATGAACATTCTTCAAACACTAAATATTTGATGTAGATTAAGGCCTTCTCGTGTGAATAGAGCATTTAAAATTCTATACGTTTCGAACGAACCTTGCCTATTTTCTCAATAGAATTAAAACAATGTGGACAAAGAATGTGTGTCAATGAGCTTACAAAAACTAGAGAAATTCCTCTGTTCGTCTCCAGAGAGCAGCTAGAAACTACTGTATGGACCTTGGTAGAAAAAAATAGAACATCAGACAGAGTAGTAAGAAAGGAGAAGGAAAAGGCGGCGGGGAGAAAATTTTAGACTCCTCAAAAAATGAGGGTGTCCAAATAAGAGCGAGGGATGGATGGATATAAGGAAACAGAAACAAGGGAAGAGTATCTGTACGGTGAATGAATGAATGAATGATCGTGTAGCCTCCAGAGAGGCCGAGTGCAGGCTTTTCTAGTTGACGCCTTTGGTGACCCGCGCGTCGTAATGAGGTTGAAGTGATGATGAGGACAGCACATACACCCAGTCCCCGATCCACGGGAATTAACACCAGGAGATTAAAATCCCTGATGGCTCGAACAGGAATCGAACCCGTGGCACTTCGGGCCGAGACCTAGCGCGCTAACTATATAGGCACGGAGCCGGACATCTGTACGGTACCCAACGTCATACAGGCCTCGGTGAAAGAACAGATGGAAACGCTTCCAGTGACGAACAAAGGAGATCAAACATGTCCCTGTAACCAAGGAGGCAAGGTTCTTCCGAAACGTTTTAACAAGGCAATATCCCAAAAGCATGAGTAATGTTAATAGAACATATTTTATTCACGCGTATTACCACATAACACACGAATGTATTCGCAATTATATTACCAATTGTATCTTGACATCAGTCCAATAAACATCCTCTAGTAAAAATATGGTATATTGGCTTTCACCGCTAGTGAAGTAAAACTCAGCAATTCTTCTAGGTTTATGCCATGTTTTGTGTGGGGTTTCGCCTAGGACACCAAGCTGGCTCATCGGCGGGCTCTTGGTGTCCCCGTCCGGACCTCCACAGCAGTAACGAACTGCGTGCTACCTCCCTTTATATAGAGGGCAACTGCACTACTTAACTGCGAGAACTAAAAGTTCAAGCAGCCTTAACCTCCCTATGAAGGCTTCCAAAAAGATGGTATATTGGCGAAACCCCACACAAGACACGGCACAAACCTAGAAGAATTGCTGAGTTTTATTTCACCGGCCGTGAAAGCCAATATACCACCTTTTTGGGAGCCTTCATAGGGAGGTTAAGGCTGCTTGAACGTTTAGTTCTCGCAGATAAGTAGTGCAGTTGCACTATATATAAATGGAGGTAGCGCGCAGTTCGTTACTCCTGTGGGGGTCCGGGCGGGGACACCAAGAGCCCGCCGATGAGCCAGTTTAGTGTCCTAGGTGAAACCCCACACAAGACACGGCACAAACCTACAAGAATTGCTGAGTTTTAAATCACCGGCCGTGAAAGCCAATATACCATCACTTTTGAAACCTTCATAGGGAGGCAATAGACAGACTGAAAGTGAAGGATGTAAACGAATGATTCAAGAAGAGTATAAAGGAAGGACTAATGAAAAACCCTAAAGAAACTTCAATTGCAGACGAATGGACACTTTGGAAGAATGAAATAACAAAATCCGCAGAAGAAAACATGGTAGCAAAGAAAGAATAGGTAGAAACCCGTGGATCACTCAGGATATACTAGAATTGATGGATGAAAGGCGGAAACACAAGAATGTAAGAGATGAAAAGGGGAAAGCAGAATACAGACGTCTAAGGAATGAGGTTAACAAGAAGTGCAAGGAAGCGAAAGAAGAATGGGTGAAAAAGAAATGTGCAGGTATAGAAAATTGTCTGAAATTAGGAAAAGTAGACACAGCTTATCGAAGGATTAAGAATACCTTTGCGGAAAGAAGACTATGTGCTGTAATATTAAGGACACAAATGGAAAGCCTCTAACAGATAAGGAAGAAAAGGTTGAGAGATGGAAAGCTTACATAGAGTGTTTGTATAAGGGAAAGGAGATTGAGAATCATGTAATGGATATGGAGGAGGGAATTGATTAGGATGCAAAGGGAGATTTAATATTGAGATCAGAATTTGACAGAGAATTGTTGGATTTAAGCAGAAACAAAGCACCAGGCATAGATGATATGCCGATTGAGTTGCTACGCTGCATAGGAGATGAAGGTCTGATCAGGTTATTTCACTTGGTGTGTAGGATTTATGAAAAAGGCGAGGTTACCCCCTGATTTCATGAAGAATGTTATCATCCCTATACCGAAGAAAGTGGGAGCTGACAGATGTGAAGATTACCGTACAAACTGCTTGACTACTCATGCTTCAAAGATCCTGTCTAGAATAATTTACAAGAGAATGGAAAGCCAGATAGAAACGGAGATGGGTGAAGACCAGTTTGGTTTCAGGAGAAATGTAGGAACAAGGGAAGCTGTACTAAGTCTTAGGCTGATTTTGGAAGGTAGAATAAGTAAAGATAAGAGAACGTTCATGGCATTTGTAGACTTAGAAAGGGCTTTTGATAACGTGGATCGGACTAAATTGTTTGACATTTTGAAATGTATTGGAATAAAGTACACTGATAGGAGGGTGGTATACAATCTATACAGAAACCAGACAGCAGTCATTCGAGCTGAAGGACACGAGAGAGAAGCTGGTATTCAGAAAGGTGTAAGGCAAGGCTGCAACTTATCACCCATACTTTTCAATCTTTTCATTGAACAAGCAATAAAGTAAATTGGAGAAAAATTTAAAGTGGGAGTGAAGTTGTTGTTTGAGTCTTCAGTCTTTTGACTGGTTTGATGCAGCCCTCCATGCCTCCCTGTCCTGACGTAATCGTTTCATCTCTACATAGCTACCACACCCTACATCCGAGGCAATCTGTTTAACATATTCTAACCTTGGTCTACCCCTACAGTTCTTGTCCTCGACCCTTCCTTCCATAACTAAGCTTGCTATTCCTGGGTGTCTTAGTATGTGTCCTACCAACCTACCTCTTCTCTTCATTAGCAGTCGCCAGAAACATCTCTCCTCTCCCACTCGCCTTAATACCTCTTCGTTGGTAACCCTATCTACCCATCTGATCTTCATCATTCTCCTGTAACACCACATTTCAAATGCTTCAATTCTCCTCTTTTCTGCTGCACCAATAGTCCAAGTTTCACTTCCATAGAGCGCCACGCTCCAGACAAAGGCTTTCAAAAATGACTTCCTAATACCTAAATCTATATTCGATGTCAACAGATTCCTTTTTTGTAGGAAGGCTTTCCTTGCCTGAGCCCACCTACTTTTTAAACCCTCTTTGCTTCGTCCATCACTGGTTATTCTGCTTCCTAAGTAACAGAAGTCTCCAACTTCCTTCAGCTTTTCACCTGCCAATTTGATCTCCATAGAAGTTTCTGATTTATTTCGGCTGCATTCCAGTATTTTTGTTTTACAGTTGTTAATTTTCATCATGTATTCATTCTGTAAGACGGAGTCCATACCATTCAAAAACTGATTCAAATCCTCAGGCGTGTCGGCCAAGATGACGATGTCATCAGCAAATCTCAGAGTTGAAATTATTTCTCCTTGAATCTTCACTCCCACTTTAAATTTTTCTCCAATTTCCTTCATTGCTTGTTCAATGTAAAGATTGAAAAGTATGGGTGATAAGTTGCAGCCTTGCCTTACACCTTTCTGAATACCAGCTTATCTCTCATGTCCTTCAGCTCGAATGACTGCTGTCTGGTTTCTGTATAGATTGTATATCACCCTCCTATCCCTGTACTTTATTCCAATCGATTTCAAAATGTCAAACAATTTAGTCCAATCAACGTTATCAAAAGCCTTTTCTAAGTCTACAAATGCCATGAACGTTCTCTTACCTTTCCTTATTCTACCTTCCAAAATCAGCCTAATACTTAGTACAGCTTCCCTTGTTCCTACATTTCTCCTGAAACCAAACTGGTCTTCACCCAACTCCGTTTCTATCTGGCTTTCAATCCTCTTGTAAATTATTCTAGACAGGATCTTTGAAGCATGAGTAATCAAGCTGATTGTACGGTAATCTTCACATCTGTCAGCTCCCACTTTCTTTGGTATAGGGATGATAACATTCTTCTTGAAATCAGGGGGTACCTCACCTGTCTCATAAATCCTACACACCAAGTGAAATAACCTGATCAGACCTTCATCTCCTATGCAGCGTAGCAACTCAATCGGTATATCATCTATGCCTGGTGCTTTGTTCCTGCTTAAGTCCTCCAATGCTCTGTCAAATTCTGATCTCAATATTAAATCTCCTTTTGCATCCTCATCAATTTCCTCCTCCCTTTCCATTACATGATTCTCAATCTCCTTTCCCTTATACTAGAACTCTATGTAAGCTTTCCATCTCTCAACCTTTTCTTCCCTATCGGTTAGAGGCTTTCCATTTGTGTCCTTAATATTACAGCACTTAGTCTTCTTTTCCCCAAAAGTATTCTTAATCCTTTGGTAAGCTGTGTCTACTTTTCCTAGTTTCAGACAATTTTCTATACCTGCACATTTCTCTTTCAACCATTCTTCTTTCGCTTCCTTGCACTTCTTGTTAACCTCATTTCTCAGACGTCTGTATTCTGCTTTCCCCTTTTCATCTCTTAGATTCTTGTGTTTCCGCCTTTCATCCATCAATTCTAGTATATCCTGAGTGATCCACGGTTTTCTAC
Source organism: Meconema thalassinum (assembly GCA_946902985.2). NCBI lineage: Eukaryota > Metazoa > Arthropoda > Insecta > Orthoptera > Tettigoniidae > Meconema > Meconema thalassinum. The sequence continues at coordinate 550,786,341 of OX336392.1, forward strand.
CCATTCTTTCTTTCCTACCAATGTTTTCTTCTGCGGATTTTGTTATTTCATTCTTCAAAAGTGCCCATTCGTCTGCAATTGAAGTCCGTTTAGGATTTTTCATTAGTCCTTCCGTTATACTCTTCTTGAATCTTTCGTTTACATCCTGCTCTTTCAGTCTGTCTATTGCCCACCTTTTTGGCTTTTGACTTTTCTTCAGTTTCTTCAACTTTAATCTGCATTTCATTACAACCAGATTGTGGTCAGAGTTTATGTCAGCACCAGGATATGTTTTACAATCCAAAATCTGGTTTCGAAACCTCTGCTTGACCATAATGAAGTCGATTTGGTAACGCCCTGTATCTCCTGGTCTCATCCAAGTGTATATTCTTCTATTGTGGTTATTGAATAAGGTGTTAGCTATGACCAACTCATGTTCGGTGCAGAATTCCATCAGCCTGCTTCCTCGATCATTCCTTTCACCTAATCCGAAATCTCCTACTATCTTCCCTTCTCTCCCTTTTCCTACCACAGCATTCCAATATCCCATTACTATAACATTTTCATCACCTTTGATATACCTCAGAATGTCATCTATTTCTTCGTAGACCTTTTCAACATCCTCATCATCAGCTTGACTGGTAGGCATATAGACTTGTACCACTGTGGTGCACGTAGGTTTAGTATTGATTTTTGCTACAATAATCCGTTCACTGTATTGCTCATAATATTCCACCCGCTGTCCAAGTTTCCTAATCAATATGAGACCAACTCCTGCTTGGCCATTGTTTGATTTAGTGCTAATGACCCTATAGTCTCCTGACCAAACATCCTGTTCTTCCTGCCAGCGCATTTCACTAATCCCAACCAAATCCAACCTCAACCTATCCATTTCCCGTTCTAAGTTTTCTAACTTTCCACTTCCTAGCAGACTTCTAACATTCCACGCTCCGATCCGTAGAATGTCAGATTTCCTCTTTGTCACTTCTGTGATGTTAACCCCCTCTCGAGTAGTCCCCACCCGGAGATCCGAACGGGGGACTAGTTTACCTCCGGATCGAAATTTTACAAGGGAGGAGGCCATCATCACATGTAATTATGCATAGAGAGGTGCATATCCTCGGGAATAGCATTACGGCTGTAGTTTCCCGTTGCTTTCAGCCGTGCAGCAGAACGCAGTGTAGCCATTAGTTGGCTTATATTATCAATATCTTAACCGTCTATTAGACTAGTAAAGAATTGATTTATTCTGAAAGGCTGCTACTCCCTTTCAGAATAAGTAAAGAGCAATTCTACTACAAAATACTAACCTTCTACTAACAATTGAAAATGAAAATCCACAGCCTGCTTCCAGTCTCCGACCGGGTCAGGAATGGAATGAATGAAGCCCCCATCTAGCGGCGAGGATATGAACTGTGCCGGCTGCCGAGGCCTGACGCACTCCTCTGGGGCAATGATTAAATGAATGACAGATGAAATGAAATGATAGTGGAGAGTGTTGCTGGAATGAAATGTTGACAGGGAAAACCGGAGTACCCGGAGAAAAACCTGTCTGCCTCCGTTTTGTCCAGCACAGATCTCACATGGAGTGACCGGGATTTGAACCACGGACCCAGCGGTGAGAGGCCGGCGTGCTGCCGCCTGAGCCACGGAGGCTTACCTACTAACAATTAAATACCAAAATTCTACTAACGAAAAAAAATACTAAAGTTTCACCAACAACAAATACTACCACTAAAACAGTCTGTCACCAGGCCCACTCACATGCACCCTCACCAGACACACTCACACACCACAGTCCAATAGAACAATGACATATATCTAATAAACAAATTAACTTCATACTTACAACTAAAACTAACTACATACTTAACCTGTATATTATCCCTTTCTGATGATGATGATGATGATGATGATGATGATGATAATTGTTTTAAGGGGCCTAACATCTAGGTTATCGGCCCCTAATGGGTTGGGTGATCGTGAAGATGATGATGAAATGTAAACTTAAAACAAACTAACTACTAACCTACAGTCTAGAAGAAGAAATGGAAAACAAAAGGAGAATAAGGCAAATCACTGTGGTCCAGCTAATTTTCTTGAATGTGTCCACCCAGCGAGTCCTCTGACTTCCTACGTTTCTCCTGCCAATTCTGGGGTCCCACATAGTTATGTCTTATTAACCCGTCCAGTGCTGATGACGCACCCAATGTGTGACGCTAGGTGTGGAGAACATGCCTAGCACGTCACCATATTTGACAAAATGTGAATTTGTATTAATTTGAATATTAAGGAGTTGAAGATAAATGGGGGCTCAAACTAACAGTTGTAAATGTGTGTAAAAGTAGTTGAAATCTGAATAACGTTACCAAGGAATTCGTGAAGTCATGAATGTAAGTAAAGAATGATGGGTAAAATTGCAAAATTTTCTAAAAATTGAGGTGTTGCATCTTTTTGCCTGATAGTGCATAAATTACTATGGTTGTAGTGATGGGGTCAAACCCTAGTAACTTTTTTTTAGTGGAGTAGAACTATACAAGAGAGTGTACCTGAGATTTGATGAGTAACAGAACGCACTCTCAAGTCCTTCACTGAAGAGCGACTCGAATCGCTGTGGAACTCCCCATCTGGCGAGGAATTCCCACTGTTCTGATGATCTGCATTGGCTGCCTTGGAGGACAACTGATGTTTTGATGTTTTCAGCACCGTAATTGACGATCGGGAGTCCGTCTGCAGTAATGGCACCTAGTATAATAAGGAACAAAATGAAGTCATTTTCTCATGTATTCACATTTCTCTAGTACTTATTTCCTTCTACCTATGCAACATGGTAAGAAAGTGTGTGTGTGTGGTGGAATCTGTCTGATAATCAGTGGCTGAGTAAACCTTGTCTTAGCCCACAAACCAAAATTACATTTCTTGGCAGTACAGGGCACTGAACCCAGGATCTCAGGAAAGGCAGCTAATAATGCTAGCCACTACACTATGGGGCAGTCACAATCTGTAGGAAAATGAACTCTTAAACAGTAATTTTCAACCAAGGAAGTACTTGAATGCCTGTTTAAAAATTCAGTAAATACCACTAAAACTTTCTTTGGTTTAAACCAATTACTTAGTGTCACTGAGGCTAACCTGGCTCATTTTGGATTTGGCTGGGGGTTAAAGTTTGGATGCCCTCCCTGACATCAAAGGATTTTTCAGGTGAAAAGCAAGTGGCTATGCCACTGCATCACTCCCCTCCCTCAGTAACTATATAATACTGTGAGGCAGAAGACCCCGACAAACTTTCTTTTAACATGTCTATTTTCACATCTTTAAGACTGAACACCCTGAAAGGATGTAAATAGAGGCACAAGGGTTATAATAATTAAATTCTGGCTGGCTGAGGAGTTGAACACAAAAAGAAGTTCAGTAAGAGGACTGGACAGACAAAAAGCTGCGAAATCAAGTTGATAAAAAGTATACTCTGCAGTAAAATGTATGCATGCTATTAAGTATAAAGTAAAACTTCTTTTATACATTTCACAATTTTGCTATTCTTTTAAACCTCCTTGTTTTCTCTGAGGGGTCATGGTTAAATTATTATAGTTTTTAGGAGCAAACAAAAACAAAACAGAGGATAGAAATATTTTGGACAAATTGCATGTTTATCATTCATTTACTTTTTAACTTATATAATCATAGGTGAATTTCGTGGTCACCTTAATTGAACCCTTATTATATGATGCTCTTATAATAATGTTTCATATTTTCATTTTATGCTGCGGAAAGAATATTTGAGACAAGCTGAAGTTACGGCAATGTGTTGAAATAGACAGGTGCAGAGCAAGCAGGGAACGGAAGGATTAAAATGCCAAGAACTTGGTGAGACAAAGCAATATTCTAAGTTTGGTCATTTTGACTTCTTGGAATAGGCTAGGAAGTGCTACTAAAGCATTCGAAGTTACACCCACTGGGAGGAGTCAACGATTTTAGAGCAAAAATTGGAAACAAACCAACGAATCAGAAGGAAGGACGCCGAGGAGCCCGCCAACTTGGCTTGAGATCAGATTTGGAGGGAAGTTGATTCTGGATTAATCTACGATCGGTCTGAGTTCCGAATACCTGAGCCTGATCCTGCGTGATAAGACAAACCATGTGATATAGCTCTCATGTCTGTAGTCCAATTACTTCAATTTTATTTTATTCTGAGTGTCCCCACCACTAGGTTTGTTCCAATCTTATATAAAAGGATGTTCGTCTGTTCGTCTTTTATGCGTTCATAAACCATTCATCCGATTGCGATCAAATTTTGGTGAATTGTTGTGAACACTTTCGGGATGGTTATAGGCATAGTTAATCCAATTTACAATAGACAGCACACATGCAGTTTAAACAAATGAGTGTTGGCGATGCGTTCATATAGCCTACAATTCATCCGATTGTGACCAAATTTTGGTGTTTTTTTAGCACACTTCCGGGATGGTTATAGGCATAGTTAATCCAATTTACAATAGATAAAGTGCCAGCAGTTTAAACAAATGAGTGTTGGCGATGAGTGAAGATTCAAGGAGAAATAAGTTCAACTGTGAGATTTGCTGATGACATCGTCATCTTGGCCGACAAGCCTGAGGATTTGGATGAGTTTTTAATGGTATGGACTCCGTCCTATGGAAAGAATACATGATGGAAATTAATAAATGTAAAACAAAAATCCTGGAATGTAGCCGAAATAAATCAGAAACCTCTATGGACATCAAATTGGCAGGTGAAAAGCTGAAGGAAGTAGGAGACTTCTGTTACTTAGGAAGCAAAATAACCAGTGATGGACGAAGCAAAGAGGATATAAAAAGTAGGTTGGCTCAGGCAAGGAAAGCATTTCTATAAAAAAGGAGTCTGTTGACATCGAATATAGTTTTAGGTATTAGTAAGTCATTTTTGAAAGCCTTTGTCTGGAGCGTGGCGCTCTATGGAAGTGAAACTTGGACTGTTGGTGCAGCAGAAAAGAGGGGAATTGAAGCATTTGAAATGTGGTGTTAAAGGAGAATGATGAAGATCAGATGGGTAGATAGGGTTACAAACGAAGAAGTATTAAGACGAGTGGGAGGGGAGAAATGTTTCTTGCGACTGCTAATGAAGAGAAGAGATAGGTTGGTAGGACACATACTAAGACACCCAGGAATAGCAAGCTTAGTGAAGGAAGGGTTGAAGACAAGAACTGTAGGGGTAGACCAAGGTTAGAAATTGTTAAATAGATTGCCTCGGATGTAGAGATGAAACGATTAAGTCAGGACAGGGAGGCATGAAGAACTGCATAAAACCAGTCAAAAGACTGAAGACTCAAACAACAACATAGGGAGGTTAAGGCTGATTGAAATTTTAGTTCTCGCAGTTGAGTAGTGCAGTTGCACTCTATATAAAGGTCGGTAGCGCGCTGTTCGTTACTCCTTTGGGGATCGGGGCGGGGACACCAAGAGCCCGCCAATGAGCCAGCTTGGTGTCCTAGGCGAAACCCCACACAAGACACGGCACAATCTTTGAAGAATTGCTGAGTTTTAATCCTCTAGTAATTTATTTTATTGACTGTTGGTGAATTACTTTTAATGCCATTGCACAGTGGGTCAAAATAGAAATCTAGGAGGATTTTTTTTTTTTTCATAATTAAAAAATCAAAATGTATTACTTCTACTGCATTCTCATATAATTGCCGCTCACTAATCTGGGATATAAACGCATCTTAGTATAAATCTGTCATCACTGTTCGAGCAGTCTGAATTGGAGGGTGAATGTAAGTGGCTGTGGTTTGGTTGTCTTTGTGGTTAGTCTGATGCTTTAAGATGGAACATGCAGCTGAAGGTATGATCTATGTAACGTGATTCAGTTATTGATGGGCGTAATTTTAGCTATATTTGCATTATATAATATTTAACTATTATTCTTAAAATTATATTTTCACTTAGATTTTTAGCCTATTTTCATTTAAGAAAAAATAGGCTTATAAGATCACCTTTTGTCCGTGTGTCTGTCTGTGTGTGCATGTGTGATGGTGTGTGCCCCCAACCCTCTAATAACATTTAAACGGCTGGAGCGATTTCAATGAAACTCGGAAGTTCATAGCACTATTCCGGACGACCCAGACGTGGCCCTTCAAATTTCGTTATGTCTCACCAATCCAACATGGCGGCTGTGCGAAATATTTCACCAGCATCCAATATCTCCGAAACTATTACCGATATCATCCTGGAATATTTTACGGTGATAAACGAAACTACTAGAAGTTCACCTATGTGATTTTTGAAAACCTGGTAACTACAAAACCAATATGGCGGCCAAACGAAGTTGCGACTTTTAAATACACGTTTCTCGTGATTTAACCAACCAAACGCAATAAGACTTGGTACAGTATATGTTTATACACATTGTAATGCACCGACATCTAATTTTATTCAATTGTTTACATAACATCAAGATGGCGGCTGTGCGAAATATTTCACCGGCATTCTATATCTCTGAAACTAATTGCGGTATCACCCTGAAATATTGAACGGAGATAAAGGGCACAACCGGAAGTTAATCTATAAGACTTTCAAAAACTGGTTAACTACAAAACGAATGTGACGGCCAAGCGAATGAAAAATTTTAATAGACCTCTCTCGCGATTTAATGAACCAAACGTAATGAAACTTGGTACAGCAAATGTGTATACGAATTGTAATACACTGGTATGTAATTACGTTCAATTGTTTACATAACCTCAAGATGGCGGCTGTGCGAATTGTACAATTAAGTTTTTATTTCTTGTGTCGTAATCATACGATCGATGTGAAAGTTTGAATAATGAACCTACGCAATAATTTTCCTTTAATGGTACATGACTCAATGGCCTATACATATAACAATCCAACATGGCGACCATCCGAAATATTTAGATGGATCTCAATATCAACGGATCTATTACAGCAATGAAACTGAATTTTTGAATATTCATAGGGGCTATGAACATAAACTCACCTATAGGACGTTCAATAACCTGGTGATCACAAATCCAACATGGCGGCGACGCGAAGTATAAATATTCACAGGGTCGTTTCTCGCAATTTAACCATCCGAGTGCAGTGACACTAGGTACAGTAAATCCTTACACAAATATTAATCCACTGGCATCTAATTTTTTTCAATTGTTTTCATAACCACAAGATGGCTGCTGTGCGACATTTTAAAATCTCGTTTTTACTTCTTGTGTCCTAATCATGCGATTGAAGTTTGAATACCACACGTACACAATAATCTTAATGTTATAGTACATATATAAAAATCCAACCTGGCGACCATCTGAAATATTAAGACGGTTGTCAATATCTACGAATCTATCACAACAATCGAACTGAAATTTCGTATGTTGTTAGAGGCAAATAGATAAGTAGGATATATGAAAATAGGCTGTATAGTTCTTCACGGAAGTACTTGTTAGTATGTCGCGTCACTCTGCGTCACTTTCTACTTAATGTTAAAATGTAGATAAAGTCTTGTAGTTTTCGCCTGTAATAAGATTTTTTGCATCTTGTTGCAACTTACTTAGTTATTTTACGTGTTAGAAGATGCCGCGCAACCAGTTCTCACACGTTTACAACTGTTGGAAGCACTTGGTTCGATGATTATGTCAAAAGTGAAACTTTGTGACTTCGTTAAAAGTAAATTAGGGGTAGAATATTGTTCTGAAGAGATAACTGAATGTTCTACCCAACTCCTAGTCATAGACAATTTCTTGCATGTGTAGACGAGCTTAAAAATGGTCTTAACTGATGTTTATTATGAAGTAAACAAATTGTATACGTTGCTTTCACTCCAAATTCGTGATTAAAACGTAAAAATAATTTGGCCCCTTAGATTTCAATTTTTACCCACTGTGTATTGGTATTTAGACTGATTGGAACTAATTAGTTTATATTTGAACTAGCAACCCGACCCGGCTTCGCCCAGGAACAGTTATGAATGACTTACGTGATAAGCGCTTCTTTATCCAATGTCAATGAACAACGACCAAAATCCGTTTTACGTCTCGGCATGATGGGTTAAATCACTGACTGGACTATTAATTATATTATCATGCAGATGCATGTGCAACGAATTCTTGTCAGACGTAATTTAAGAATGGCGAGGTGCATGAAACACAAATCCCATTTCCGTTCAATCTTAACTCGACTGTGAATTTTGCGGAACGAAAAGTTCATAGGCGAAATGAAGAAAATCCGAGTTGCACTTCCAGGGAAACTCCAAACACATCCACTTTTCTCTAAAGTTTTTAACTCAACACGACTTGACAGTTTTCTGCTGCCTGTATATGGCGCAATACGCTCGTCCGCTAGTTAAGCTGTAACTGGGGTGATAGACTCGTCCCTAGCTAGCTCGTAAATTGTCGCCTCGGTAACTGAATGGAGATTGTTGGAAGAAATGAAAACGTAAGAACATGTATAGTAAGCGATGTATTGAAGATAGAGATATGTTCTCCCGGGCTTTTTTGTAGAACCTTTCATGCTGAACAATTCTTACAGTCATAGTATATAGATATTTTTAATGGCTTGTCCAGCGTAAGCTTAAAAAGCGCACGGACGCCAGTTTTTTTCGACCTTTTCACTGAAATCATTAGTGCTTGACTTCCTTTGGTCATAAATAAATTATTTTCTACAGAAACCTTCCTCGAGATATCCTTTACAGAATGGTGAAAACCGCATCAAAATCCATTCAGTGGTTCTCGAGATTATCCGTGACATCCAAGAATCGGGGACTTTGTTTTATACTGTACCCATGTGAGTAATCTCCATGGAAAATATGCTTCCGCCTCCAGCTAGCGTCAGGTCTCAGGCGTGTACCATTCCCCCATTGAGCGGTTGCATATTTTGGATTTGAGACTAAAAGGTATCAACTCTACAATGATAAGGCACAACTCTATTCTAAGACTTTAATTCAGTACTAAAATCATGGCTTCAAACAAAAAAAAGAACACAATCCCAATAAACATAATACACAAGCAAACAAAGTTACTCCCACAATCCACTAATTATTCACATAGTTTAACAAATTAAACTCATATCATTACTCAAACCTTTACCCTTATATTGACTTCACAATTCTCTCTAGTGCGCTGATGCACATACAACTTTCATAAACAAAACTGTACTTTTACTCTTCTGTCAGCTAGTGTGACTTCTTTAATTTCACAAAATTACTTGTTTCTTAAACCTCGTCTTACTTTGAAAATTATGTGTACCGTGTGTGTTTGGTCTCTCTCTTTCCACCAAATGCTTTACATGCATTAGCCTATTCAGGTGTTGCACAACAAGTCTACGTGCAACTCCAGAATTATGTAACTCTACCGCTACACTTCTCTCTATTTATAGTTCCACTGCATGCCGTTGTGATTTCATCTTCAAAACTTTCGTTATTGCTGTGTCGGATGGTATTATTAAGCTACCCTTGCGAGCGTAGCCTGTGTCGTCAAGTAACCAACTTCTGAAATTCGTGTCAGTGACAGTAAAAATGCAACTTCCAACTATTCGTTAGATTGCTAAAATCTTAAACCATCAGGGTGATCTATAATTACCAATGGGTTCTTAAACCACATACATTCATTACACAATATAACAATGCTTCCTTTTATATTACTAACAGGGTCTTAAATCTGCCCTTTTCTAAACGCTAGCCTACTCGGTTCGTTTGACAGCTCAGCCCCTTGGAGCTGCCTGTATACAATGGAATGGAGTGGGGTGGTTACAGCCGTAAACTGTCCCTCGCCTTTCTGACTGCTGGCTTACATCTTCCCAAGCAGTATTACGATTCTGAATACAATATTGTGGTCACAATGATCCACGTGATCCCATATGATTTAGACTGAATAGTATGCAATAGATTCTGAATGAGCTTAAATATTTATTCCTAACCTTAGGATATTAATAACGGCCTCAACAGGTCCGTATCATTATATGAAGGCACGAGATTCATCAAATACAGGTCTAGTGGGTAGCCGGTATCATAATAAATGCTACGGTCAGCCAGCCGCTGCCGTCAATAAGATTCGCTTCACAAGAGCCGAATCATTCAATAATAAGTTCTCGGTCAATCAGGTAAGGTGCAGAGGTTTCCAATGTTCTCCCCTCACCTACCACAGGATTCGAACCCGGAACATTCCATATCCATCATCGGAGATAGGGTACCACACTAAATACGCTCCGGCATAAATACATATCTCAGTACGCCCAAGGCTATACGAGATTTCATACGTCGAATAGATTACCTGGCTCCATGACCTGATGCTATGATCTTCGTCCTTTAATTATTAAGAGAAATCTACCAATTACTCTATAAGCTTTTACACACGCTGCAAATTCAATTCACTAGAAAGCTCTTCCATTTCCTTGCATAATTATATTCCCATTAATACAATATATTCTGATATTAAACTCTTTTCTCATCCCTTAATGTGATCTTACTGCTTGGATCGATAAATATTCCAATTAGCGTAAATATTTCTTGCTTACAACATTTTACCTGATGTATACATTCACACCTTTTATTATTATTATTTATTATTATTATTATTCTTACTGACATAAATTACCATAATCCGACACAACATAACCATTTTTAATAATCGAACATCCGTGTTCGTTACGTTAAGTTTTACATAACTGATTTGCCATTTTATTAGCCTACTTTTCACATTTTGCAAAAATGAGGAAAAAGTAGTCTTATGAGATCGGGCAAATGTGTGTCTGTCTGTCTGTCTGTCTGTCCTTCTGTCTGTCTGTCTGGCTGTGTGTGTGTCCCCCCCTATCAACTCCTAAACGGCTGCAGCAATCAAAACCAAATTTAGTATGAATAAAGATGTGCACCGGAATAGCTCACGTCCATATTTGAAAATGATGTCAGTGCTACCAACTGCTGAAAAAACGCACTAGAAATTTGAGCTCCATGTTGGATATCCTGCAAGGTATGCATAGGAGCTATTCCAAAATTGGCACACATGTAGATAATACTATTTCAGTTTAATTTCCAGGAGGCCAACCATGACAGTGTTGCCAAAATAATTTTAAGCCTTCTGATAGGTCCAATGTTTAAATGCATATAACTTCTACACTATCAACTGGATTTCAACCAAATTTTGTATGTAATATCTGTACATAAACATATATGACTGAGCGTATTCTTAGTAGCCAACAGGGCTGCCAACTGTTAATAATTGCTCTCTCTATTTTTTTTTATCCAAATACCAATATATCAGAATGTGTGCAAGCTGACAGCTTTAAACTATGCACACGTATAGTACCTGACATGTTTGAATAATTTTTAGTAACTTATATACGTCAGTTCTACCAACATGATTCTAAGCCTGCTGATAGGGCCAATTTTTAAATACATGTAACTTCTATACTATCAGTAGGATTTCATCCAAATTTCGCATGTGCTATGTGTAACATATCAGATATGACTATAAGTATTCTTCAGTGCAATCAGGGCTGCCAAATGTTAATAAATGCTGTCTATATTTTTTACCCTAATATCAATATATCAGAAAGTATGCAAGCCAACAGCTCTATACTTTGCACACGTATAGCACCTGACATTCTAGATTAATTTGGAGTAATTAATACAAGGCAGTGCTGACAACATGATTCTATGCCTGCTGATATGTCCAATTTTAAAATACATGTAACTTCTATACTAACAAATGGATTTCATCCAAAATTGGCACAACAAGATATCATAATATTTCAGATTATTTCTGACCAGCACACGCATGGTATTGTTGGCAACATGCTTTTATGCCTACTGAAAGATCCAGTGTCTAACTGCATGTAAGGTCCATTGGACTTCAACCAAATTTTGTATTCTGTACCTTAAGAGATGGAACTAAGAATATATTCAGTCACCAGGGCTGCCAACTGTAGTGCTCTATTAGGCTACATTATACCAGGTATATTTTGAACTAATTAGATATTTCGATATTACCAACTTAATTTCGTCATTATTCAAGATAGGTTCATATTCTGTAGAATAATCATTGGCATGAAAAGTAGGCTGTATAGTTCTTAACGGAACTTCTTGTTAATAGTGGTAACGATTAATCCACTCACTGATGTATAACAACATCTCAACTCTACTAAAATCAACACAACAATAAACACTGGAGAGTCTAACTCCTAATACTGGTTCTTACTGGCATTTTTTATAATTCCGAAATCACATTACATGCAGTGGCTATAATTTCTATAACAACATGATTTGTGGGGTACTTACGTAGGCTTATCCAGGTGGCTCCAACCACTCATATATTCCAGTGTCGCCTGCCATTTGCAGAGTTAGTGCGACATTTGCATACTGAATATATACATTTTATAATACATTTCTTTCACCAAGCACACGGCACTTTCCATTTCTATGATGAAGCTATTGCTTCCAAAACACATGACACTTTATAACACTTGTTATACCTTTAATTTAAAAGATATTTCACATATGATTTCTACATAACACACGTCACTTTTTACACTCTTCATTGGTTGAAATTCCCTGGCAAGATATCAGAATTGCAGGTATTGACGGCATCCTCCATGCTCCTACCAACTCCTGACTGACAGTCTCGAACATCTGCCTATGGATTTACCAACAGTCGATCAATTATCCTACGATAAACTTCCTGCTGTGCCTAAAGATGCTTACATATCGTCACGAACATTACCATTTGGTATTCTTAAGACATTTCACCAAATGCATCATAAAGTTTCTCCCAGCGCATTCCGGCGTAATAAGACATGTATAACCAATCAATATATTATACACTGCGCTCAACATTGTACATAGTATTTACACAGATTATTACTTTCAATAGTTCTGCAACTTATATCACACGGTACTTCCTATGTGAACATTGACAACTGCTCGTACTGCCGCCTATACACATGCAGCACGACTGTCCTTAATAAAACCCTTCTAAAAGTTTTACTCCACGGCTTCCCAAGCTGAAGTCCGAGCCTCCTTCCTTGACTTTGGTAACGCACATTACACACAATAAAGTTCGTTGATTACCGTACTTCTTGTTACTTCATGACTATGCATTATTATATTATCACTTGGTGTATTACACTGCACGACGAATATAATGATTAACACTAAAATGTTCAAGTCTTTGTGTGAGCGTCCTTTCCTGAGCCAGAGCGACATACGTTCCGCGCTCGAGTCTGTTCCAACTGACCCCTTCTGACTGGGTCCACACCCTTATATCCGTTTCACACGAAAAAGTAGACCTAGAATTCCCGCGCTATATCATCTCCTCTCCCAGGATGATTCTGGTCTCGAAACAATGCTCATAGGGTTCCTTTTTCTTCACTGGTCCCAGAACTATCTGCGTGCTGAAGGATCGATCGGCCAATTAATTAATATTAATTGCCTTTGCCATAGCGTGGGGACGCGGTTTCCAGTGGAAATCCCCGGCGACATAGTCAGGTCACACCGCGAACACCCCTAGTCCTGTGTTCATGCGCACTCCATTAAATATCCCTTGATTTCGCAGTTTAATGGCTCTATAATTAGCCTCCTGGCTAAAGATTCACATGTGTGCAACTCCCATGTCATTGCATTGCTCCAATCACGAGTAATCAATGATTTTCCTTGGGATCTCTCCCCTCTCTTCTCAGTTTTATTCTCAAACGGGGAAGAACAGGGTCATTATTCAACCCCCCGACCTCTTGCAGACGACTTAACTAGGTCAACGAGATTGACGTGGCTCCATGAGTCTCCTCCTACAATTCTGGGGCCATTAGTAAACTGTCCAACTCTGCAAGTTCTGTGTTCCAAGTCCAGCATAGCCTACTCCATGTAGTCCAATAATGCTATATTCCACTCATTTCCCTGCATTATCTCAATAAATAATGTCAGTATCAACTGATATCACACCAGTGATTATATAATTTCCTCTAGGGGTTTTTACAACGAAACTCCCTCAACAGATCTCGGGTTCGTTTCCTGGTGGAACCTTCATTCGGAGCTCAACTTATCTCCGAGATCCACGTTCGATACCAGTCAGCATGACCCCCTCGGGTTCAATACTAAGTAGGGATTATACGCCAATCAGTATAATTTAATATAATTTAATCCCCCTTCCGTCCAATCTTAAATTAACTGTGAATTTTGCGGAACGAAAAGTTCACAGGCGAAATGAGAGTTGCACTTCCAGGGAATGGCGAGGCGAATGAAACTCAAATCCCTCTTCCGTCCAATCTTAACTTGACTGTGTTTCACAGGCGAAATGAAGAAAACCCGAGTTACACTTCCAGGAAAACTCCAAACACAACCTCCCTTCTCAGGAGTATTAACTCAACACGACTGGACGGTTTGCTGCTGGCTGTATCTGGGGCAATAGGTTCGCCCGCAAGCTAGGCTGTAACAGAGATGATAGACTCGCCCTTAGCTAGCTCGTACTCTGTCGCCTCAGTAGTTGAATGGACATGATTGGAAGAAAAAAACGTAAAAACACTTATAGTGGGCGATGTATTGAAGATAGACATATGCTCTCCCGGACTTTTTTGTAGAACTTTTCATGCTGAACAATTCTTACGCTCATAGTATTGAGATATTTTTTACGGTTTGCCCAGCGTAAGCTTACAAAGCGCTCGGGCGCCCGGTTTTTTCGACTTTTCCACTGAAATCGTTACAGCTTGGCTTCCTTTGATCATAAATAAATTATTTTCTACATAAATAATCCTCGAGATATCGTTTACAGGAGAGTGAAAACCGCATCAAAATCCATCCAGTGGTTCTCGAGTTTACCCGTGACAAACCGGAATCGGGGACTTTGTTTTATACTAAGTAGAGATTGCAGCCAATGGCCATAGCAGGTTAATTTAATTGAACGCCCGTAGGGTCCCATCAAGTTCAATTTTAAGTAGTTCCAACTTTCGCTAACAGAGATGCCACTGTCACTAACACCTAGCGGCGAACATTGCAACTTGATAGAGCGTTTCCAACCAGGTAAATATAACCTACAAATTTAGCTACACACAACAAATTGTAGTGGAAGGTTCTTGAACATGCCATAAATCTATGACATGGGCCCGCCGACTTTTCTTCCCCTCCGAAGGAGGGATTATAACACAAGATAATCATGTTCAGAGCAATGCTACCAACTAAAACCCCATTTTGGAGTTATTAACGTTACAATGACAAGATCTTTTTTGGCGGCTTCGGTGGTGTAGTTGCTAGCATACTCCGCTTCTATGCCCAAGATCGCGGGTTCAAACCCGGCCTAAGTTGTCAGATTTTTAAGAGGGTTAAAAATCCCTCAGTATGCCTTCCTTTGGAGGGGAAGTAAACCCGGAGGCCCCATGTCATAGATTTATGGCCTGAAAAAGAACCTTCCACTAACTACAATTGTGAGAAGGCAAAACTTGTAGGTTAGGTTTGATTATTGCTCTTAAGTTGCAACGTTCGTCACCGAGCACTGGTTGCGATAGCATCTAGTAGGAGCCAAGTTCACAGCTAGGTGTCGTGGACGGTAGCATTTGGTAGCGAAGGTAAGACCTACTTGAAATTATCGTCTGCAGTCCTTACTTGAATTAAAACAGATAACACACACTAATACAGTCATCACAATTAACACCGGTTATCAGACAGATTCTACACACACCCAAAGTACTGAGGAACCAACCATCCGCTTTTAATGGTAATAACAATAATTGTATTGCGAGGCGATCTCTGGGCGGCCTATCTCTCTGGTTTAATCACCAAATGTAAGACGTCGTGGGACTTGGAGTGAAGGTGCTTTTTAAACATCCGATCTGCTGGGCCAGGAATCGAATCCACGATTTTGCATCTTGAGGCGGACACTTTATTTCTAAAGAACAAGAGTTCAATGGACAATCTATGCAAGAGCAACTTACAGGGCCAAACATAAGTTATCTCCATAATGTACGGAATGTACTGTGCTTACCATATCATTGGAATATTCCCCAATGCGAATGTCTGAACCATTCAACATCCAAGTACTCGAGCATTTGAGATAAATCGAACAGTTCAAATATTTGAATCATTCGAGGATGGTAAGTAGCCGCAATTATTCCTGTAAAGAGATTTGTCCAGTGGACGAGTTGTTTAAAGCAGGGGCAAATCTAAAGGGTGGGTTGGGGGTTGACCCCTTCCCCAATCAGCCTCACATCCTCAGAAATAAATAGCATTCATAACAAGCTTCACTTGTGCTTTCTTTCTCTCTTCCTTTCTTTCTTTCTTTCTCTCTTTCCCTCCTTCTTTCTATCCTTCTTGCTTTTTTTCTCTCCTTCTTTCTTTCTATCTTTCTCTCCTTCTTTCTTTCCTTGTAGATTTTCTTCTTTCTTTCTTTCTTTCTTTCTTTCTTTCTTTCTTTCTTTCTTTATTTCCTTCTTTCCTTCTCTCCTTCTTTCTCTCTTTCTCTCCTTTCTTTCTCTCTTTCTCTCCTTCTTTCTTTCTTTCTTTCTTTCTTTATTCCCTTGTTTCCTTCTGTCCTTCTTTCTCTCTTTCTCTCCTTTCTTTCTTTCTCTCTTTCTCTCCTTCTTACTTTCCTTGTTGATTTTCTTCTTTCTTTCTTTCTTTCTTTCTTTCTTTCTTTCTTTCCTTGTTTCCTTCTGTCCTTCTTTCTCTCTTTCTCTCCTTTCTTTATTTCTCTCTTTCTCTCCTTCTTTCTTCCCCTGTTGCTTTTCTTCTTTCTTTCTTTATTTATTTCCTTCTTACTTTCTCGTCTTCTTTCTTTCCTTCTTCCCTTCCTTCCTTCTTGCATTCCTACCTTCGTTCTTTACCTCCTTATTTCCCTCTATCTTTCTCTCCTTCTTTCCTCATCTCTTTCCCTGTTTCTTTCCCTCTTTCTTTCCTTCTTTCTTTTCTTCTTTCTTTCCTACTTTCTTTCTACATTTATGCGATCATTTCTCTGTGTTTCATTGCCTATTATAATTATTCGAAGTTTTGAGTGGCCGACTTGTTGGTCGATAGATTCGGTGAGGCACTAATGCTAATATTCGCTGTTGGACTATGCAGCCCACATCTCATACAATCAACTTTTGAACAACTCCTAACGTACATTAATTCAGATTGTACTTGAAGGTGCTCTTACACAACTGTTTATTTGCTATCGGAACTACAATCTTAAGTCTTTCCATGCATTTAAATTGATATTTTAATTGTAGATTTGGAGGACGGTAAACGTCACGCTGAAGCGATCTCATCTGAATGTAAATATTGTGCTTTTAACGACTGCGGGACAAGGAAGGAAGTTGGGCGAGAAAACACTCTCTTCAACAAACCATTGGGCACGAAGTGACGCGAGCACCTTCACTGATTATGTGCGATATGCATAACCTAACTCACTAATAAACTTAAACATTACTAAACAACCAATAAACTAACTAACCAACCTTATGACTGAAAAGGAACTAAACAAACAATTTAATTACTACCTAACCAACCTTATAACTTTAAAATAACTAAATAACTAAGCAACTTAATAACTAAATAAATGCATAACTATCTCAATAAGAAACTAACTTCATATCAGCATGAATAAACAACTTTATAACTATATAATTAGTAACCCAGATAAATAAATACACATTTCATTTTGTACCGAAATCTTCCAAAATCTCGTCGCAATAGTACACGAAAAATATTGCATTTCTTGAAAGATAATGGAATTATATAAGGTGCGTTCAAAAATTAACGAGGCGGAGGCTGGAATGCGCAAACCGGTGACGACATCGGCTAATCGTGGCGTGTGTAACGAGGTGTGGTTCTTTTTCTTTTGGGGCCACACAAAAAATGTGTACGGTGAAAAGATCCGAGACATCAATCATTTACGGAAAGAATCGTCGCGGCGGTTACACCTGAAATGTTGGTGAATACGTGGCGAGAAGTGGAATATCGTCTCGCCGTGTGCAGGGCAACAAATGGATCACACGTTGAAGTCTACTAACATTAAACAGAACTTGAAGGAATTCTCATTCATGGTATGTGATCACTGATGTAGTATTTTCATTAATTTCCCCATTAAATGTATACTTAAAACTAGGGAGTTATTTTTAAAACACCCTGTATTCTTCGTGTAATAATATCAGTGGATGAGTAACCCTGTTATGAACCTCAGTACACCAGCGTATCATTTTACACAGCAAAAGGAGTGTAAGTGTTGTTAGATTATCCTTCAGTTGTGTCGAGGGGTGACACGAACATTTTTCCCAGAACTTGTAAATATGATGAAAAGTGTAGGCATATCTTTGCAAAGGCAAAGCATTCATAGGAGTGAAATCTCTGTCTTATTGTATTCTTTGACTTCGTTAACAATTTCTATTGTATGAATGTTAAACAAAAAGTATCTACACTAAATAACATACTTCGAAAGTTGATAGGGGCCGACTGGGGCGCCCATGCTGAAACACTACGTATGTCTGCATTAGCTCTGTGTTATTCAGCTGCTGAGTATGCTAGCCCTGTATGGTATCACTCAGCTCATGTAAAACAGGTTGATGTTGCCCTCAACCTGTCCTGCAGAATAATTACTGGTTGCCTGAAACCTACACCTGTCCACAAACTACATTCCTTGGTAGGAATAGCCCCTCCTGAGGTACGCCGTGAGGTCATAGCACAAACGGAACGAAAAGAGTCCGCAAAGGATCATGCTCACCCTCTTTTTGGTCACCAGCCTCCAAGAAGGCGGCTAAAATCAAGGAAAAAGCTTTCTGCAAACAACATCGTTGCCTACTACAAAACCCGAAGTAGCCAGGATACAGCTATGGCAATGCACCATACCACCAGATTGGATGAAGGCCAAGGAAAGGCTTCCAGCAGGCCACAACGGCAACTGGGAAACTTGGCGGTCACTCAACAGACTTCGGACTGGTGTTGGGAGATGCAAAGTTAATGTCCACAAATGGGGATACCTACAGGAATCAGAACTCTGTGAGAGACAGATCATGATACACCTGTGTTCCTGTGAACTGTGCCCGTGCTCTTGCACAACGCAGGAGTTAATGGAAGGCCATGAAAGGGGTGTGACAGTGGCCCGTTTCTGGGCGAAGACAATCTAATTCGATACATTGTTGTATGTAGTATTCCTTTTTAATATTGTGTATCTTCCCTCTGTGTATGTTGTAGTGCTTTTGACTCGAATAATAATAATAATTTCTATTTCTACGCATTATACTTCATGGTACAAATCAGTGTCATGGACACGTAAGCGTAATTACCTGTATTAGAGGGCCACACTCAGGGCTGTATCATGTGAGCCCAGTGTTGGTTGGTTGGTTCCTCAGTTTAGGGGCTGCGACAACGCGGTCATGTAGCCCCGTATACTTTGGGAGTGTGTAGAATCTGTCTAATAACTGGTGTTAATTGTGATGACTGTATTAGTGTGTGTTTCTGTTTCTTAATTCAAGTAAGGACTGCAAACTTTCTTGAGCCGAGTGTTGTTTAAAAGATGTATTTCAATTTTGCGAAAGCAAAGCTTTGATGTGCACTGTGATGCACGATTACTGCAGTAGCAGGCCGACACATTAGAGGTCGCGTGACTTGACTGCAATCGACAATTTTGACGTCGCAATTCCAAGTGGAATGTTGAGAGCAATGTAGGATTTATGCTACGGAATGTAGCTCACAGGTGTTTTGCTGTATTTTATAGGATGACAATGGGGTCATAATTTTGGAAGTCTGCTATTTGTGAGCGACTGTTTTGAATTGTATTTTCATGGTTTGTAAGCATCTCTTTGGTGGAGACTTACAGTTATTATTCAGCCTGTGACGTGATGGTCATCCACGGATCTAAATAATAAATAACGAGGGAGCTAAACCGACGAAATAAACATGCATTAAATCATGAAACCTAATTATTCTAAACCAGCGTTATTAATACGATTGATTAATTGATTATCGGCTTAAATTTTGACCTACCTTTTGCTTGCTGACCGACGCATTGGGCTGAACATTTCCTGTTAGGAATGAATCTAGGACAGCTGACACTATTTGAGACTACGAGGATCACTGGTACCAGTAGTTTGTAACTTGTGGGCCGCTGTGATTCTATGTGATTTATTTGCAGTTATTACTTGTGGTTACCTACTGCACAAATGGGGATGGGCTAGCTCTGCAAATTGTGACTGTGGTGCCTCCTTACAGACAATCCTTCACATTGTTGCTGACTGTCCTCTTCGAGCTTTCGAAGGAACGATAATAGACGTCCACCATGCATCGAAGGGAGCAGTAGAATGGGTCAAACAACTAGACCTAGAATTATAAAATTGTTCGAGCTTGTGACTGCACATTTGTCCATTCATTTTGTATATATATATGTAAAATCCATCTACATGCATTCTTCATACGATAAATAAATAACTGCACTATCTCCAACCTAATTACATGCTTAGGTGACGATTAAGGGCAAAGAGCTTCTTAATCAGCGTATGCAGGTTTTGTAAATAATAAGGTTGAGTGTTCTATTTAGTTTGTGTGTTTCACCTGATTGTCCTGTACCATGTGTGTAATTATTGAGCTTTGTTTTTTATGCATCAGTTAGTATGGTTGCTATACTGAACTTGTATTAATTGTTGTTTACGGTTGCTTCCCACCGTAATTTGCTGTATATTCAGGATTTAGCTAGACGACTTAAATTTAGATTATTAAATACGGAAGTGGTAACAACGAAACTTATAATATACTTATTGTGCTGTTAAATGTAAATCCTATTTTTTGTGACATGTCGACGTTTGAATACAGTTGATTTTCTGTAGATTCTGTCGATGTCACTATTGATATAATTAATCATTTTGCCTGTATTTGAGTAGGGATTTCTTTACGTGCCACGTTCCAAGCTTTGTTGCTTTTGTTTCGATGTCTGTATAAAGGACTTTTGAGTGGGTCAACTTAGCTTCAGATAGGACACGATTCATGTATTTATGTATTTATTTTATTTTCATTAGCTTTGCGGTCTAGCCCATTTCAAACCCTCCAAAGTAGGATAGGGGGTTGAACTTATTGCATAAATGATTCACGAATTTTACTTAAGCCTGTATCTTGTTATTTGTTAGCTTTGTGTGTTGAGGGTGTACTTCCTTGGGCATCTATGACCTTATCCCGTGTTACAACCCGATCCCCCTGGTTATTGATCTCGTGCCGATCCTCTCAGGTTGTGTGTTCGATGGATGGGGTTGTCTGGAATGCCATTTACGGTTGATGGTACCCCTGCAATCTCCTCTGATGGGCACAATACACACACAAATCTAGACAAATCGCGCCATACCCCCATTGCTCGTAGTACACGTAGTAATTTTCATTCTGGCAGCCGTCTAACCTAGTAGCGGTCTATGGTTTCGTCCGGACAGTGGTCTAACCAATTATCGACCAATTGCTTTGTCTCACCTTGGCTTCAGAAGGGTGCATGGCATTTTTTTTTCAAATATGTTGAACAACTGAATGTAATTTATGAACATTCGTAACTCACCACCAACCCTTACACATGTGACTGCACCCGCATGTAACGACGCACTGTTTGAAACCTCATTTGGTAGAGCAATATGCTGACAATCTAACCACAACATCAGACAAACGAACATTAACGTCCGCACGTCATCTAGACGTAATTGACTACACTAAAAATAATCACATATACACGTACGTATCGTGGTATATACTTCAACCGAATTCCCTAATTTGTTAAGATTCCTATTGATATTCAAAGACTAGGAAAAGCACTGGTAGATGTGTCTTAAAGTGGCAGGCGCTGGACGTCTCTGTAGATACTGGCACCGTCCAATAAGCCAAACAAATGGCCGCGATCAGTGTGGATTGAGGGCAGCCACTTGATGGAGTGTTTCTAGTCAGCAAATCTCCGGGGCACCGCAGACCGCGACAATGGGACTCACACGAGTTACTGACGCTTGTTAATATCCCCACTAGATGTAGTGTGATGGTCCCAATTTGTGACCAGAACGAAATAATTTTATATATTTTATTATTATTATTATTATTATTATCAATATTTTTTAAGTTTACATTTTACCTTTTATTAGTTATTATGTTAACTAATATATTAATATCTATTATTATGCGGTAATGTAGAATATTATGGCAATTGAAAGGATTTGGAGCGATACACATTATATTTGAAATTAGTTTGACGCTTGACTGAATATTATTTCTGAAGAAAATTCGAACAAGAGAAAAAGAGGGTGTCCATGAAGGCGGCTTCTTGGAAATGACATAAATAGACACTTATGTCTGTCACATCAAGTATTCTACCAATATACAAATCATACTAAGAAAAGATTCTAAGAAGACTTACCACTAACAATGCTGGGCCGATGAATGAATCCTTTGCAACTATATACAAAGGGTGGGCTAGACCTCCCGAGAAATACTACAAAGAAGTTTTGTCATTGTTGATATATGAAAGGCGGGCTTATATCGCCTAGCGACTTCTGAAGAGGGGTCATACACGTGCTTTACCTGGGAACGTTATATATATATGACGGCCGCCCAAATGGAATTATTATTATTGAATTGCTGGAGGAGAAGGAAGGATGCTGAGTGGAGCAGAGAACCTTGTATCGAGATGGAGTCTATAACGCAGTTCTAAACTAGACAGTTGACTATTAAGTATGTGAATTTGATAAGACATTCTGTCTCATCAAACTGTGACATGGTTGTGTACGAGGCTATTGTCACAGGGATGATTTTTGGAATTTATTCCGTCATCCACATATAAATTAATTACTTTGAGGATGATCAGGGCCACCTGGAACTCTCTACGCAACAATCCAACTACAAAGATCTTCAATGCGGTGAGCGATGTAAACAGTTATACTCCAGTCAAATCAGAAGGCTATCATGCTTATTAAATTCAATATATTCTATTCAATTAACTCAGTATACTCCAATTTCTAATCAAGAACCATAATACAAGTAAATTCAGTAGATTCTTTAATTTAAATTTATTATTATTATTATTATCTTTAGTATTTTATATTTTTTTGCACTTGTTGTTTTATATATATTAAATTTATTTTAAATTCAAATGCTTGACTGGTTTCCTTTAGTAGCTAGAAATTACTATAAGGCAACACCATACTCCTGAACTAATTATCGTAAGGTTAGATTACGTAAGTTTCACTACGGCTGGAGATAGGAATTTCGATGCTCTACCTCTGTGTAACCGAGGTTTAATATATTATTTTGATCATGATATATATAAATGATCTGGCGCCCTGGCAACACATATATTACACATTATGTACTTTTTTAGTGAAGCTGACAACAATACAGATACACTATTAGATTAATACACAATTAAATGTTTCATTTTGATAACCCGAATGTGGGCGATTATTTAAATAATGAGCTTTGCATATTAACTTTTTTAATTAACTTTATTCTTATTAACAGTAATCAAGTTTAAATATCTCCCAAACCATTACAAATAACGCCCAACTAGCGGAGCGCTTTTCTTATTATTAATAGAACCCCATTAAGCTCTCACAACCCATTACAAATGGCACCCAACTATGTGGCACGAAAACCTAACGATATTTACGGAAGGAGTGAGTGTTAATTCAGTGCAAATTGTCAGTGATTTTGGGGGAAAGTGAAGTGAATTTGTGTATTATTAGTGATTGATTTTGGGGGAAAGTGAGGTGAATTTTGGAACGGTAAACTTTATACGGTGTACTTCGAGATGGCGGATGAGGAACAAAGGAAATTGAGGAGTAGGGGTAAAGGCGAGAAAGCTAATTATACGAAAGTTGATAGTGATACTGAGGCTGAGAGCGTAGAGGATTATACCAAGATGTCGGAGGTAAATCTTGAGAGTATTCCTGAGAATAATCCCGAGGTTAACCCTGAGACGAATATAGAGGTACATCCTGAAATAAATCCTGAGACTAGTGGAGGGAAGGAGAAACAAAAGCCTTTAGATATTTCGGAAAACAAATTAGATGAGATCATGGGAATGTTTCTGGAGATGAATAGGCAAAATCAGGAGATGAATAGGCAAAATCAAGAGATAAGCAAGGCAATAGACAAGAAGCTAGAAGATAGCAATAAAAATAATCAGGAGATGAATAGGCAAAATCAGGAGATGAGTAAGGAGATAAGAGAGGAAATAAGTAGGCAAAATCAGGAGATGAGTAGGGAGATGAGAGAGGAAATAAGTAGGCAAAATCAGGAGATGAGTAGGGAGATAAGAGAAGCGATATGTAAAGATAATAAAGAAATTAATCAGAAACTAGATAATATGGTCAAGGAGAATGAGGAATTAAATAGAAAGTATGGGACGCTGCAGGAGAGTATTCAGGGAGCAAAACAGGAGATCAGATGTGAAATTAAGGATGTGTTAGAAGAAAAGGCTAAAAATATTATAGAGGAAGTAGATCTGAAATTAGTAGAAGTGGAAGGGAAAATTCAGGAAAAGTTAGTCAATCAAAGAGAGAATCTTCAGAAAATAGTACAGATGGAAACTAGACAAGTAAGAACAGAATTGGGAGGAGAGATAAAGAAAGTGCAGTCAGAATTTCATAAGAAAGTAGAGGATAGTCACCTGACAAATGAAGAAAATTATCAGGAGATTCAGGAAAAACAGAAGATATTAAGAAATGAATTGATAGAAAAAGAGAATAATTTGAAAGAAAGAGTGGAAATGGTAGAAAAAGTGGCGGATAAAAAGATAGCAGAAATTGAGACTAAGTTAAGAAAGCAATTAAGGCAGGAGAGAATACAGGGTAGAGTTATTGTATCAGGAGGTGGAATGAAGGAAACTGAACTAGTTAAGTTCTCTAACGAGCAGGGATGTCCTATGGAATTCATAACTATAGTTGAAAATAAATTCAAGGAAAGGCTACTAGAAGGACAGATAGAGTGGAATATGGTAGTGGAGATATTAGATCAGGCTTTTGTGGGGGAAACAAAAAGCTGGTTTTCTGTCTATAAAAACACTTTAGTGGACTTTAATGATTTTAAAAATAAATTTTGTGAAAAATATTGGAATGATGAAATCCAGGCCCAGAAAAGGGAAAGTATTATTTGTGGGATATATCCGCCTGAAAGTACTTGCAGTATGACTGAATATTTTCTGAATAAGGTTATCATCTGCAAATATCTAGATGGCATGACACAAGACAGCGATATAGTCA
This sequence comes from Meconema thalassinum, assembly GCA_946902985.2. NCBI lineage: Eukaryota > Metazoa > Arthropoda > Insecta > Orthoptera > Tettigoniidae > Meconema > Meconema thalassinum. Next base: position 550,811,483 of record OX336392.1, read on the forward strand.
GGCAAATGATAAAGCATTTCCCATTCCGAATAAGAGAGGCTGCATGCATGCAACGCACTTCGACTATCACAGAGTTAGAAAGATTATTAGGGAGATTTGATGCTCTAGAGAATAGTGTTGGTGAAACACCGGCAGGACAGCAGAATAGTCGATATATGAATGAGAATAGGAATCAAAATAATAATGGCAGGCAACAACACCAGAATTTTCAAGGCAACAATAGGGGGCGTAATTTTGAAAATTCATATGCTCAAAATAACAGGGGGCAATTTCAAGGTAGAGATGGTTATCAGAATAACCGTGGCCAGTATCATGGCAATAGGAGAAACCATGATAATAATGGTAATCAGGATAATAATGCAGGTCCTAACAATGGGCAGCGTTATTACAATCAAAGAAACAATGCAGGAAATTCGGGGAGGCAGAGAGAAGAAAATCAAGGTAATGGCAGCAACCCTCGTCAGAACCACAACAAAAATAACGGGGAGACACAAAACCAAGATAATGATACCAATACTTTAAATGTGAACCAGACTGTGACGTAAGGTCAAGTTGTCAGTCTGAGTCTTTTCCAGCTTACACCATTTTGAGCGAACCGTATGACCTAAATATCCGTAATGATTTATTAAGTGAATTTATGGATGTATCTAAAGAATCTACCGTTATTAATTTTAACTCAGTGTTAAAATTACAAGTGTTAGGGGCGTGTATCGATACACTTTTTGACAGTGGCTGTCAGGTTTCTTGTATCAGTGCAGCATTTTATAATAATAGGAAGGAAAATGGTATTAAAATTGAGGAAATTCCTATTAGAACTACTTTCGTGTTAACTGCGGTGGGCAAGAAATCTCACATAATTTCTAAACAAGTGGTTGTAGAAATTTTAATAGGAGGTAAGATTGGAACTCATGTTTGTTTAGTGATTCCAAATCTTGTTTACTCACTGATTATGGGTTCGGACTGGATGTCGCAACATTCTGCACAGTTATGCTAAAAGGAGGGTAATGTTAAATTCAGATGGATGAATGAAAATGTGATCATATCATTTAATAATTCGAGTAAGTTTTATGGTGGTTCTAAGAATATATGTACGCTTGAGGAGATATTAACGACTAAAGGAGTCGATATTTGCAGTAAGGTTAGTGGTGAGATTGTCGGGGTATCTATTGAAAAGGAACCTCATTTTTTACATTTTTAGGCAGTATGATGACGAAGGATTCTCTAGAGGATACCTTGCGTAAAGCTGCATTACAGAGTGAGTTAGAGAGTAATCGAGTGGATGAACTATTGGAGGTGTTGATAGAGAATAAGTATATATTTGAGGACCGTATTGGATTAGCTAATTGCTACGAACATTCATTAAATGTACTTGATCGCAGTATTTTTGTAGGTCATCGCTACCCCGTGCCTTACAAATTCCAGGAAGCTGTGAGAAGGCAGATTGAAAGCATGTTGCAGGATAAAATTATAGAACCCTCGATTAGCCCATATATTAATTCATTAATTGTTATTCCCAAGTCTGACGGAAAAGTAAGACTTTGTTTAGATGCACGAAATTTGAACAACCATATATCTATGGATCAGCTTAGATCTCAATCAATTGAGGAATTAGTTCAGGGATTTCCAGGTAAACAATGGTTTACATGTGTTGACTTAAGTTCAAGTTTTTGGCAAGTTTCGTTAAAAAAGGAAGATAGGCCTTTAACCGCTTTTTCCTTTCAAAATCATCTGTATCAATTCTGTCGAGTAGCTTTTGGCCTGAAGAGTAGTTCTGCAGCACTGATTAGAGCTCTAGGGATTGCTTTAGGAAGCGATATGGACAAATTTGTAACTATATATATAGACGATTTGGTGATTAGTTCAGAAACATTCAGTGAGCACTTAATGCACCTGGATCGGGTTTTTAAGAAATTAGCGAGAGCTGGTTTCACTCTCAAACTCAGTAAGTCATTTTTTTGTCGTAAGGAAATTACTTTTCTTGGTCATACGGTGTCTGCGGAAGGTGTGAAGCCCGAGGAAAGCAGGGTAGGTAAGATTTTAGATGCTAAATCACCTAGGAATGTGAAAGAACTGAAAACATATCTGGGCATGTGCAATTATTTTCGTCGATGTATTATGAGGTATGCTTGTATGGTGGAACCATTCCGTGAGTTATTAAAATCAGGTAATAAATGGTGTTGGACAGAAATGCACGAGGGAGCATTTAAGGCTCTCAAAATTGGATTTGAGAAGGCCGTAGTGTTAAAGTACCCTTTAAAGGACAGACCATATGTGCTGATGACAGATGCATCCCACATTGGCATTTCCGGTGTACTATGCCAGAAAGATGAGGAGGGCAATTTGAGGATTGTGTCCCTGGCCTCACGTGGTCTTTCTGCCGCTGAAAAGCGCTACACTATAACGGAGTTGGAATTACTAGGCATTGTGTACAGCCTAAGTAAATTCAGAATGTATGTCCTTGGCGGGAAATTTGAAATCTTCACAGATCACCACGCCCTAGCATTTATTAACACATGTAAACTGAGTAGTAACCGCGTTAGCAGATGGATTCTTGCACTGCAGGAATATGATTTCGACATACATCATATTAAAGGTAAGGATAACATTTTGGCAGACATGTTATCTAGAGACGTCAATTTAAATCACAGTGAATCAGTTGTTAAGGCGAACCAAGGGGTGTTGATATGCGCGTGCTTGGATCCTACCAATGAAGAATCTTTAAAGGTGTTAAGAAATCTGTTGGTAAGTCAGAGAGAAGATAAGATATTAAAAGAACCTTTATCATTGTTAGAAGGAAGTGATTTAGAGTGTGTGGAATCTGGGAGATTCATATACAAAATGTTGGACGGATTTCTAGCACGGAAATGTGGGGAAGAAAAATGGGCTATTTGTGTGCCTAAATCTTTAACGGAGGAACTTACTTGGTTTATCCATAAGGAACTAGGGCATTTTGGAGCTAATAAAGTGCTCTATGAACTCCAACAAAACTTCATTTGGTGTAGAATGGGGAGAGAAATTAGGACTATTCTTGCAAAGTGTGACCTCTGTCAGAAATCTAAATTTCCAAATGGATATTTAACGGGCGAAATGCAGGCCGTTCTCACAAGTAAACCCGGAGAGTTTCTATGTGCGGACCTATTTGGGCCTATAGTGAAAGGTCAATTTGGCTATGAATACATTTTTGTAATAGTTGACTCATTCAGTAAATATGTCAAACTATATGCTTTAAGGAAGGCCACCGGGAAAGCTTGTAGCAAATTGATCATAGAGAAATATATACCTGAGTTCGGTCTTCCACTCAAAATATTAACTGATAGCGGCCCGCAATTCACATCTAAACACTGGAAAACCAAGATGCGTGAAGCCGGGATATCACATGTCCATTCATCAGTTCGCTATCCACAAGGGAATATTTGTGAAAGAAATATGAAGGAACTTGGTCGCTTGTTACGAGCTCTCGTGTATGACAAACACTCTTCTTGGGTATCGCAACTTAGCAGAGTTGAAACTTGGTTGAATGCTGTCCAACACGAAAGCACGAAAATGACGCCGCATGAAGTGCATTTTGGCAGTAAGCCACAAAATGAGTTAGCAAGAATATTGGGATTAACAGTGGGAAAAGAACCAGGATTGGATGTCATTATCCAGATGGCAAAAAAGAATTTAGGTAAAGCAGCTGAACGCAGAATTCGCCAACAAAAAGGTAAAAAGCTGGATCAATTTGAGGTCGGTGACAAAGTCTTGTTGCGTGTTCCAAGGCAATCCACTATTCTTCAGAAAGTTATAATGAAGTTCTTCCTTATTTTTGAAGGCCCCTATACTGTGCAGAAGAGGATAGGTAATTCCGCATATGTCCTAGAAGACGCAGGAAAACGATTATATGGCACTTACAATGTGAGATCCTTAAGGAAATATGTGTCATGAGTAATAGAAGTGAAGTTGATGGTAAGTAAGGAAAGTCGCTGAATAATAAGTCAATGATTGTGGTCTGAACGAGCAGGTAATGGCGAGGGTTTGCATCAACCTATGATATTGTGTGTCTTGAAGAGCACAGAGGAAATATAAAGCGTATTTTGTCGGCTATAAGCTTGGGTATTTGAGTGTGATATATATACATATGTGGGGTAATTTAGCGCACTGCATTTGCACTGAACGATGTTGCCTTAGGTAATACAAGCTAATAAAGTTTCATTTTTTTATAATATGCCTGTGTTACTAGATACATATAATTCCTGAGAGACTGGAGTAGATCTGGTGACTCGCATCACATACCAAGTGTTGTGAAGTGATAAAGTGAATTAATCAGTTGGCAGTCCCACCAACTAGCCATAGTGTATTCAGTTCGACACCAGGCTGAAAATTGAATTCTACGTCCTCAAGATATAAAGCAAAGGTGTATGCCACCCAAATATACATAAGTGCAACGATGACTTATGTCCAAAACAAGAATATAAAAGTGAAGGGTTTTTTGATGTACATTGTTTACAGGTCGCTTTAATTATGTAAAGAAGAAAGAAAAAGACATTATGAACAGTGAATGACTGAAATGATGAGATTTAAAAATATATATACATAAAACGTGAAGGGTATAATTTTTTTGATGTTGGTAATTGCTTTGAAGGGCATAATAATGTCGATGTTTGTAATTTCTTTGTAGGGTATAATATTTTATATTTGTACAAGTGTTGAAGAGAAGTATGGTGATATGATTGTTGACATATACCATAATTCTCTGGGGCGAATATGTGATGGTCCCAATTTGTGACCAGAACGAAATAATTTTATATATTTTATTATTATTATTATTATTATTATTATCAATATTTTTTAAGTTTACATTTTACCTTTTATTAGTTATTATGTTAACTAATATATTAATATCTATTATTATGCGGTAATGTAGAATATTATGGCAATTGAAAGGATTTGGAGCGATACACATTATATTTGAAATTAGTTTGACGCTTGACTGAATATTATTTCTGAAGAAAATTCGAACAAGAGAAAAAGAGGGTGTCCATGAAGGCGGCTTCTTGGAAATGACATAAATAGACACTTATGTCTGTCACATCAAGTATTCTACCAATATACAAATCATACTAAGAAAAGATTCTAAGAAGACTTACCACTAACAATGCTGGGCCGATGAATGAATCCTTTGCAACTATATACAAAGGGTGGGCTAGACCTCCCGAGAAATACTACAAAGAAGTATTGTCATTGTTGATATATGAAAGGCGGGCTTATATCGCCTAGCGACTTCTGAAGAGGGGTCATACACGTGCTTTACCTGGGAACGTTATATATATATATGACGGCCGCCCAAATGGAATTATTATTATTGAATTGCTGGAGGAGAAGGAAGGATGCTGAGTGGAGCAGAGAACCTTGTATCGAGATGGAGTCTATAACGCAGTTCTAAACTAGACAGTTGACTATTAAGTATGTGAATTTGATAAGACATTCTGTCTCATCAAACTGTGACATGGTTGTGTACGAGGCTATTGTCACAGGGATGATTTTTGGAATTTATTCCGTCATCCACATATAAATTAATTACTTTGAGGATGATCAGGGCCACCTGGAACTCTCTACGCAACAATCCAACTACAAAGATCTTCAATGCGGTGAGCGATGTAAACAGTTATACTCCAGTCAAATCAGAAGGCTATCATGCTTATTAAATTCAATATATTCTATTCAATTAACTCAGTATACTCCAATTTCTAATCAAGAACCATAATACAAGTAAATTCAGTAGATTCTTTAATTTAAATTTATTATTATTATTATTATCTTTAGTATTTTATATTTTTTTGCACTTGTTGTTTTATATATATTAAATTTATTTTAAATTCAAATGCTTGACTGGTTTCCTTTAGTAGCTAGAAATTACTATAAGGCAACACCATACTCCTGAACTAATTATCGTAAGGTTAGATTACGTAAGTTTCACTACGGCTGGAGATAGGAATTTCGATGCTCTACCTCTGTGTAACCGAGGTTTAATATATTATTTTGATCATGATATATATAAATGATCTGGCGCCCTGGCAACACATATATTACACATTATGTACTTTTTAGTGAAGCTGACAACAATACAGATACACTATTAGATTAATACACAATTAAATGTTTCATTTTGATAACCCAAATGTGGGCGATTATTTAAATAATGAGCTTTGCATATTAACTTTTTTAATTAACTTTATTCTTATTAACAGTAATCAAGTTTAAATATCTCCCAAACCATTACAAATAACGCCCAACTAGCGGAGCGCTTTTCTTATTATTAATAGAACCCCATTAAGCTCTCACAACCCATTACAGTAGCAATGTTCGCGCCTGTGGAAGAAGCAGGTTTCGTAGACACCTCCCAGTAAAGGGAGCACTGTTAGGACTGGTTGGAGAGAAGTTCAATTCTCAGAATACTGCAGGGATTTTCAACAATTATTCTTATTATAATTGTTAACCAGAGGACCCGTGCGAGAACTCTCGCCTGTGTATAAACCACCCGCCAAGCTTTACTGTTATGCGGGCTTCTATAAATAAGTTTATTGGTTTACACGCACTTTTTGAACAAATTGTCTATATTGATGAAATCAGAGTGCAATTCCTCACTGCTGCTGGTTGTGTGCGCCCCTTGTGTATAGACTACCCGCCCAGCACTGCTGCTGGTTGTGTGCGCCCCGTGTGTAAAGACTACCCGCCCAGCACTAGTGCTATGTGGCTGTACGCGACCCAGTTCTCCCAGGGGCAGCACTTTATAATCAAATAAATATATTTCCGAAGCGGATGTAGAAACATGTGTTGAAGTGCAAGGTATGGTGGAAAGTTACGAATGTTCATAAATTAATTGTAGTTGTTCAATTTATTGTTAAGTGGCGCTGTAATCCCCTAAAGCCATAGTGAGTCAAAGCTATTGGTCGCTACTTGGTTAGACGTACTGTACGTTAGGGTCAGATGACCTCGTAGTTCCGCCTCTTAAAACAACAATAACTAACTAACTACTGTACGTCTCGGCAAAAACATTGGTCGCTACTTGGTTACACGACTCTCTGGACGAAACCATTGGTCGCTACTTGGTTACACGACTCTCTGGACGAAACCATTGGTCGCAACTTGGTTACACGACCGTCTGAACAAAACCATTGGTCGCTACTTGGTTAGACCACTGTCCAGGCGAATCCATTGTTTGTTACTTGGTTAAACAATTTTCTGAGTGAATCCATTGGTCGTTACTTGGTTAGACCACTATCTGGGCCAATCCATTGCTTGCCACTAGGTTAAAAGATAGTCTGGGCGAAACCATTATTCGGTACTTGCTTAGACCACTGTCTGGGCCAATCCACTGTTTGCAACTAGGTTAAACCACTGTCTGGGCAAATCTATTGGTGGTTACTTGGTTTAACGATTGTCTGGGCGAAATTATTGGTCCCTATTTGGTTAGACGACTGTGTGAACATTAATTACTATTTGTACAACACGCAAAGGGGATTTGGGGCGTAAGACCAAGGTTAGGTTTGTGTTTATATGTAAAGCCTTGTTATCAGAATTTAACATGTAGGCATCATTATTGGAAGAGCTGCGATTTTGTGTCTAGGGGAATTTTGTAGTGTAATGTATCGCAATCTAGACTACTCCCGTGAGTCCAGCACAAGTACGGGAGAGGGATATCGCACTCAGCTGGGGTCGTGTGGCGTCCCACTGGTTGTGAACCCCTGACCTGGCATATTATCGTACTGAGCGACCATGCGAGTCACTGGTACGTTGTACTTGTGGGGAATATTTAGTAAACGAGACCAGAGTGGGGCGCACATTCCAGCCCGTGCGTCACATTCCCTACGTGATCGGGACATTCAGGCTTATGGAAAATGCCGCACGTGTACTCGTGTGGTCTGCTCCAGGAATTCCGACAAAGAGAATTAACGCAGTGCGTCTCAAAGACGTGTCAAGTGTGCTAACTCGGGAAGCTGCTCGAAATAAGGAAACTTTCATTCTGACGTGGATTTGCAAGTAGCTGAGCTCTGAAGCTCCTCCAGGGTTGAGGAACACCCGCAGGATACAGTCTCACGTGAAATTTGCTGCTTTTCTTAGTTAACACTTGAGAACTTGGGTGAAAAAATATAACACGAGGAGTGGCGCTGGGTCATTTTGACCTATAGTGTGTTACTCCCTGTTTGTCGCAGTCGTACTTAATGAAGTAATTTTACCCTTGGTGTCTTCCTGTGAACTATTCCCAATATAAAATTATGTTTATTTATCTTTATATATATAATTCTTCGACACGTGTGTATGTGACTAAACTCCTCCTAAACGCCTGGGCCGATTTTGATGACATTTTGTATGAATGTTAGGGTGGGCCCATGTATGGTTTAGATTCACAATTTGACCAGATAGGTGGAATTTTAGAATTTTAGAACCACAATTTACACACAAATTTAGAACCACAATATACAGTCATAAACAGTCGTCATGGAAACCTCTAGCCTTAGTGAAAAGTGATCCTTTTGGACTGTGTGTCTCTGCACGTAGAGCCACCTGGTTGCAACCTGTGCAACTACCACCATGACATACACTCCGCCCATGGCGGAAAGTTGTGTTTTATACCCAAGGTGGCAGGGATGTCGAATTCTGTTTGTCTCTGCACGTTAGAGCGTTTCGAAGTTCCATATGCGTTCATATACCATTCATCCGATTGCGATGAAACTTGGGTGAGATATTGAGTGCTCTTCAGGGAAGGTGTTTGGCTTAGTAAATCCATTTTACAATAGATAGCGCACGACTAGATTCAACAAATGAGCGACGACGCGCGAAGCGTTTCAAAAAGGTCCCGCATGCGTTCAAATACCATTCGTCCGATAGCGATGAAACTTGGGTGAGATGTTGTGTACACTCCAGGGAAGGCTTCTGGCTTAGTAAATTCATTTTACTACAGGTAGCGCCCGAGTAGATTCAACAAATGGGCGACGACGCGCGAAATGTTACAACAACATCCCGTATAAGTTTATATACCATTCATCGATTGCGATGAAACTTTGATGAGTTGTTGTGTACACTTACGTGAAGGTTTCTAACTTAGTAAATCCATTTCACAGGAGGTTAAGCACGAGTAGATTAATCAAATGAGTGCCGACGCACGAAGTGTTTCAACAAGGTCCCGTATGCGTCCAAATACCATTTGTCCGATAGCGATGACACTTGAGTGATATGTTGTGTGCACTCCTGGGAAGGCTTCTGGCTTAGTAAATTAATTTTACAATAGGTAGCGCTCGAGTAGATTCAACAAATGAGTGACGACGCGCGAAGCGTTTCAACAAAATCCCGTATAAGTTTATATACCATTCATCGATTGAGATAAAACTGATGAGTTGTTGTGTACACTTACCTGAAGGTTTCTAACTTAGTATATCCATTTCACAGAAGGTTGCGCACGAGTAGATTCAACAAATGAGCGGCGACGTGCGAAGCGTTTCAACAAGGTCCCGTATGCGTTCAAATACCATTCGTCCGATAGCGATGAAACTTGGGTGAGATGTTGTGTACACTTACGTGAGGGTTTCTAACTTAGTAAATCCATTTCACAGGAGGTTGCGTACGAGTAGATTCAACAAATGAGCGAAGACGCGCGAAGCGTTTCAATAAGGTCCCGTATGCGTTCAAATACCTTTCGTCCGATTACGATGAAACTTGGGTGAGATGTTGTGTACACCCTACGGAAGGTTTCTGGCTTAATAAATCCATTTTACAATTGGTAGCGCACGAGTAGATTCAACAAATGAGTGACGGCACGCGAATCATTTCAACAAAGTACCATATGCGTCCATATACCATTTACCGATTGCGATGAAACATTGGTGAATTGTTGTGTACACTTCAGTAAAGGTTTCTGGCTCAGTAAATTCATTTTACAATAGGTAGCGCACGAGTAGATTCAACAAATGTGCGATGGCGCGCGAATCGTTTCAACATAGTCCTGTATGCGTTCATATACCATTTATCCGATTACGATGAAACTTTGGTGAATTGTTGTGTAACTCCAGAAAAGGTTTCTCTATTAGTAAATCCAGTTTTTAATAAGTAGCGCACGAGTATATTCAACAAATGAGCGATGGCGCGCGAATCGTTTCCCCAATGTCGCGAATGCGGTAATATATCATTCATCCGATTGCGATGAAACCTTGGTGAATGATTGAGTACACTCCAGAGAAGGTTTCAGGCTTAGTAAATCTATTTTACAATAGGTAGCACATGAGTAGATTCAACAAATGAGTGACAGCACGCGAATCGTTTAAAAAAATCCCGTATACGTTCATATGTCATTCATCCGATTCCAATGAGACTTTGATGAGTTGTTGTGTATACTTACGTGAACTCAGTTAATCAATTTCACAGTTGGTAGAGCACGAGTAGGTTCAACAAATGAGTGACGGCACACGAATCATTTAAACAAAATCCCGTATGCGTTTTATGCCATTTATCCAATTGCGATGAAACGTTGGAGAGTTGTTGTGCACGCTCCCACGAATGTTTCTAGATTAGTTAATTCATTTCACGATAGTTTAGAGGCAGTTAACAGAAATTGAAAAAAATATTGTGTATCCAAAAGCACTTCAAGAAACAAAGTTACAACACTTTCTTTGATTGGCAGGACAACGTCTGCCGGGTCAGCTAGTCTTATATATTAAAATAGTTTTCAAAATATTTCACCCTTTACTAAAACTGAAATATCTCGGGAAGTATTTGCGCTACGACGACGTTTGTTGTCTTCAAATGTAATGCCCGTCAAGCACCGTCGATTGATACCCACCTTACTTGATTATATCATTCGAGTATTAAAGTAATTGCGAATACTACTTCCTTCAAGGTCTCACGAAAATGGAATATCGAATGACTTGACGGACATATTGTCGCTAGGCGACAACGACTAACACTGTATCATGATATTCAACGCCGCCCCAATAATAAATCTAACTTGACATTAACAGAGAGTTCCCTAATTACGTCATGATATCGTTAACTTATACCTGCTCCACTCGGGCGCTAATGTCGCATGTACCCATACATGATATCGTTAACTTCTACCTGTTCCACTCGGGCGCTAAAGTCGCATGTATCCATACAATAAGTAGAAGGGGATTCTGTGCACATAATTTTATTAAAACTTCTCAAAGAATGTATTACTTTGAGACTGAAATGCTCATGCACAATCAGCAGTCATTTTGCTAATGACACTGTCATGTCAACATCTGTTTGGATGACAACAAATACTGCATACGAAAGACAACTAATTTCACGAAGATGCCGCTACAGTCGAATGTTGGAACCGACATTTTGTATTGTGTATCCGATCTTTCTGTTATATAGTCTTTGGTCTCACCAGCTACAAACTGTCTTCTTTTCGGTTCATCATTCGTCCTTATAGGTTGTGTGCTCAATCAATACAATAAATCATATTATGATGAATGAGAGGCGACACTCAATTACAAATGTTATAAAGATTAAAGGTGACGGTAATTGTCTGTTCAGGTCATTGGAATATTGTCAGTACAACAATCAGTGTTTATTTACACAGGTTAGAAAGTGAATGGACGACTTTACTTGTGGCGTGGCTTTGAGGTTCCTGAAGTGTCTTACAGAGTGCGCAGATGGTCTTGTGGGCGAGAGACGAATGGAGGCACGTTGTCTTGTATTTTTTAAATTGAACATGCAGAAAAATAACAATAATAATTTTCGTAACAGTATAATTGGCTTTGAAAGTAGCGGCAAAGCAGTCATCCCAATTTTTTTGAACAAAGGACACCAAGGTGTCTCTAGACCCTAAACATGGATTGACAAGAACGTGAGCTAAGTGATTGTGCTGCTCCAAAATAGGTGGATTTTATCATTTCAAATGATCTTGTCGACTTCATCGTTATGCTTGAGTCAAAAGTTATGCGTTACGGAGACGGAGACGGTGACGTCATGCAACCGCGCGGAAAGCCTAAGTTAATGGGTAATGGACGGCGAGTGCGTGACATCATGTAGCCACGCGGGAAGCCTAAGTTAATGGTTAATGGAGTCTGTTGAAAGAGTCCTGGGGCGTCGAGCGATCTGGGGCTTCGAGTGAAGCGAAAAGAATACAGGGTGACTCCTAAAGAGATGTACAAGATGTCAGATAAGAATACAGGGCGACTCCTAAAGAGATATACAAGATGCCAGATAAGAATACAAGGTGGCTCTTAAAGAGGTGTACAAGATGGCAGAGAGGTGTACAAGATGTCACACAAGAATACAGGGTGACTTCTAAAGAGATATACGAGATGCCAGATAAGAATACAGGGTGCCTCCTAAAGAGGTGTGCAGGATGTCAGAGCAAAATACAGGGTGACACTTAACGAGCTGTACAGTATGTTAGATTCAATTCAAATACAGGGTGACCCTTAAAGAGGTTTGCAAGATATCAGATTCAAATAATGGGTCACCCTTAAAGAGTTGTAAATGATGTCAGACTCAAATACAGGATGACCCTTAAAGAGGTGCCCGCGCGGGAAGCCTAAGTTAATGGGTAATGGAGTCTGTTGAAAGAGCCCTTCTGAGCCTTTCTAACATGTGTAGCATTTGTAGCATGCGTCATTTGAAATGATATAACGTCTGGTCTTTCACACTGACTGTAATTTTTCTCCCTTATTTTTACGGATTGTCCCGACTAATATAAGCTGAAAATTGTCACTGGCGCAATGGGTAAATCTGACCCGACAGTAAATAATATAGAAATAACTTGAGTCTTCCGAAAGCTATGGGCTTGTTTCTTTTGCAGGGTGGAGTTCAAGACTAGGAAGGAAGGTATAGTAGGCGACAGGAAATGAGGGCTGACCAAAACGAAAATATTATTTCTCGGGTCAATTATACCCATCCGCCAGTCCTCACGGCTTAAACAGGCTCAGGAAGCAAGAATTAAAATGTTACGCCTTATTTTAATGTACTAACCTCAATCGAGGGCACTTCTTTTCTCCCGTAATTTCTAGTGGCGTACTGTATGCGTATTTGTGGCTGGAAATATTCTGTATTCTGAAAGCTTTGAAAGTTAACCAATGCTAAATAAAACAGTGTCTGGAAAGAAGCCAGAAACAGGTTGTTACATGCCGCACAGTTAACCAGTTAAACTAGCGCGGCCCATCAAGTAATTCTCTGCTCACACGTGGCAATCAGAACAGCTTGGGTGGAGCCAAGCTTTATCTGACGTCGCGAAACCAGCCGAAGACTTCCGATCTCACACGAGACAAGCAGCGGAACGCGTTCGAAGGAATTCTGATCGCAAGCAAGTGGCACGAGCCAGACGCGTGGCAATGACAGCCAATAAGAAGAGGCGTTACAGACAAGAAAGCAATTAGTGCAATTAGCATATCTAATTACCAGCGAGATATTAGCTCTTTGAAACATCAGAGAAGTTGTTAATTAATAAATAAGAAGCATTTATTGATATTTACAGCTGATTAAATGCTTAATTTTGGAATAATATCATATTCGCTATTAACACGCCATATAGGCAAGTTTTTATGAGGGGACGCCAACTTTATTGTCAGAGTGGGGGTCAAGCGACTTAGATCGTGGCTCTTATTATTCACGACTTCGTGAAGTGTGGATGTGTCCACTGATCACTCTGCATTTGAAGACAAAGCTGATAGACATTGATATATCATCGAAGAAGTTATTACTACAAGCAGTATATTAGCGACGAGAATTACGGCACATTAGATTGCATAATTACATATCTACATTTATTCTGTAACTACAAAGAAGAGATGCGCGAAACCTATAATATTAAAGCAACGAGTAAGGTGATATAAATTAGTCTACGCATTTATCACTATGTCAAATCTACAGAAGCCTCTACGGTGATGGAGATGTGCTACTAAAATGCTACAGGGAACATAGCTATGAAGATGGCGAGAATATTCGAAATGACATAATATTAATACCGTGGGGGAGATAAATATCTAGTAAATTAAATCTACAGCTACACCAGTCATGTCATCAACTACAATGATGGATACACATATGTATCTGAACTGCGGCGATGAAGACAGAAGAAATTCCAAAAGGAGCGCGGCTCGGGTGATCCCAGCGCAAATCAAGAGAGAAAGGGCTTTCCCATCTCATTAAGAAGATAGCCAAGCTGAGAGAACGACTACACGATGATGTTAGAGTTCGAATCCAGTTCCTGGCAGTTTGGAGACTTCCGAAGGAGATCGAGCAGGGTCCCACACGACATCTTGAGCTGGCGATTTCTCAGAAACAATCCGTTTCTGATGAACAACGAGAGAAATCCACTTCTAATCAGATCCACGCAGCACCAGGTAGTCAATAGACCAACGAAATACCCCATTTTGTAGAATTGTAGAAACTTTTGAGAATATCCGCCAACTTAGTAAATTAATGCCATTTTTCTAAATCTTCGAATTATACTGTATTTCATATTTTTCGATATGTAATTTTCATCGCTGTGTTAGGTAGAAGTTTCATTTTCGAGTTTCATCGATTTTTGGATTTGTAAGCAATTTTTGTGACGATTTAGAATTGCTATTTGGAATTTAGAATTTTATGCGATTTCGAATTTACTTGATGGAGATTTTATTGTTTAGCTCGAATCGTATCGTTTAGCTCGAATCGTATCGTTTAGCTCGAATCTTATCGTTTAGCTCGAATCGTATCGTTTAGCTCGAATCGTATCGTTTAGCTCGAATCTTATCGTTTAGCTCGAATCGTATCGTTTAGCTCGAATCTTATCGTTTAGCTCGAATCGTATCGTTTAGCTCGAATCGTATCGTTTAGCTCGAATCTTATCGTTTAGCTCGAATCGTATCGTTTAGCTCGAATCTTATCGTTTAGCTCGAATCTTATCGTGTAGCTCGAATCTTATCGTTAAGCTCGAATTCGTTTCATTTAAAGTGTACTGTATTTTAAAATGGATTTGATCATCTTTAGTAATGATGGAAGTTTAATAGAAAATATGTTCCAAGTATAATATACCGAGGTATATATTAAATAATGCGATCGTTGATGATCTTTATTGAGGATCTGAACGAAGTTATAGTCCAATAACCTATTCGACAGATCTGGTTGTAAATATGTATTTACATTATTCACGAATGTTACAATATGGAACTGTATAAGAATTGAAATAGAGAAAGAATGGAAATAATATTGTAATATGAGTAGAAGTAAATACAAGCTACGACATAATAGTAGAACAGTCAAGATTTAAGAAATGCCTGAGAGAAGTACAATAGCTGAGTGGAGCTAACATTAAAAATGTTATTCAGGAAATGGATGTAATTGTTATCGAAGCAATAGTGTTTTATTATATTACCTGTTAAGATAATTTATCGAAAGAATGAACCGTTTTTATCAGGTTCATTATTTTTTGTCATATTATTATTATTATTATTATTATTATTATTATTATCATCATTTCCTTCATGTCGCATTATTTTGACATACGTTTCTCTGTCTCACCTACTGCGTTCAAACTTTGTAATTCTGCGTAAACGTTTCACCAGTTGGTGAAACTTTTCACCCCTACTGACACAGTTTTACCATTGGTTGAAGCATAACTTGTTGCTAAGCTTTGCTTCTCCCATTGGTCCTCTTTATGTTCTGGAGAGGGGGTGTTCTACGACTTATTTTTCTCGAGCGCGTTACTGCGTTCCTTTAGAGAAGGTTGCTCCCTTCCATTTCTAACCGTCATGTGAAACGATGGTCTTTGTCTGCATTCCGTCCATTCGCCATAACTTAATTCCTTTGTTTCTTCGTATGTCGTTATATTTAGACATTACTACCTCTATGTAAGCCTATATTTTCCTACAAAGCATATTTCTTAGCTGATTGATTTTTCCTTTCATTTCCTGTCCCGGTAATGTCAATTAATTTAATGTAATGCTCATTTCCTTTATTTTTATGTGTTAATTTTGTGTTGCTTCCTCTGGCTTCGTTATATTACGTAACTCCGTGTCATCCCCCCACCCCCGTTTCCTACATACGCACTCCTCCAATCCCCACCACTTTCACCCCCCACCCCATGATTTCCCAACATCATGAGCGTCTTATTTCTGTTTTTGGCGCGGGGCATTCTAGTCCAGGTCATCCTCGTAAGTAGAGGTGTTCTCTTATTCGACTCGTCCATACTCTCTATCTTTTTTTTTTTTTGTATTTTAAATTTTGGTTATCGAGTCGCGCTTACGGTTTAGTTGCACATTGATTGTAAGTACATTTTAATTAATCTTGTTTCATTTTTGTTTGTGCTTAAGTTCATTTATACACTTTTCTCCTGATATTGTTTTTGTGTACCCCTTTCTTGGGTACCATCTTTAGTCATTAATTTTATTTTGTTTGTTATTAAGTGATTTTAATACCTCTTCAAGTTTACCTTTCATTTTGTGTTTAGATTAATCCTTACTCTTATGCGCACCTGTTTTAGTTTACTTTAAATACATTAGTAAGTAGTTCACTTTGGTTTCGTCCTCTTTCATTTGTAATTTTAAGTTCCCTCATCTCTCGTTCGATTTCGTCGGTCTTGGCTTCGTACTGTAACGCAGTCACGACCTACACGCTTCTGGGTTCGTCGATCAATTAGATAAATTTAATTCCGCTTTTGATTTGTTTTAAACAATTCATTCGTTTCCTTTTTTGGAAAGTATCTTTCTTTCGATCCGGAATCTTGGGCCCAGCACGCATCGAAAGAGACATCCTTTCCCCGCTCTTTAGCGATCCTGTTTAAGTTGTTGTTTTCGCTTCCACTGTATTCCTCATGCCTCTGCTATTTTGTTTAACGTAAAAGCACAAGGCGGTGAAAATGTGGTGCCGAAACCCGGGACACCACATTTGCACCGCCCTGTGCTTTTACGTTAAACAAAATAGCAGAGGCATGAGGAATACAGTGGAAGCGAAAACAACAACTTAAACAGGATCGCTAAAGAGCGGGGAAAGGATGTCTCTTTCGATGCGTGCTGGGCCCAAGATTCCGGATCGAAAGAAAGATACTTTCCAAAAAAGGAAACGAATGAATTGTTTAAAACAAATCAAAAGCGGAATTAAATTTATCTAATTGATCGAAGAACCCAGAAGCGTGTAGGTCGTGACTGCGTTACAGTACGAAGCCAAGACCGACGAAATCGAACGAGAGATGAGGGAACTTAAAATTACAAATGAAAGAGGACGAAACCAAAGTGAACTACTTACTAATGTATTTAAAGTAAACTAAAACAGGTGCGCATAAGAGTAAGGATTAATCTAAACACAAAATGAAAGGTAAACTTGAAGAGGTATTAAAATCACTTAATAACAAACAAAATAAAATTAATGACTAAAGATGGTACCCAAGAAAGGGGTACACAAAAACAATATCAAGAGAAAAGTGTATAAATGAACTTAAGCACAAACAAAAATGAAACAAGATTAATTAAAATGTACTTACAATCAATGTGCAACTAAACCGTAAGCGCGACTCGATAACCAAAATTTAAAATACTAAAAAAAAAAAAAAAAGATAGAGAGTATGGACGAGTCGAATAAGAGAACACCTCTACTTACGAGGATGACCTGGACTAGAATGCCCCGCGCCAAAAACAGAACTAAGGCGCTCATGATGTTGTGAATAATGGGGTCGGGGGTGAAAGTGGAGGGGATTGGAGGAGTGCGTATGTAGGAAACGGGGGTGGGGGGATGACACGGAGTTACGTAATATAACGAAGCCAGAGGAAGCAACACAAAATTAACACATAAAAATAAAGGAAATGAGCATTACATTAAATTAATTGACATTACCGGGACAGGAAATGAAAGGAAAAATCAATCAGCTAAGAAATATGCTTTGTAGGAAAATATAGGCTTACATAGAGGTAGTAATGTCTAAATATAACGACATACGAAGAAACAAAGGAATTAAGTTATGGCGAATGGACGGAATGCAGACAAAGACCATCGTTTCACATGACGGTTAGAAATGGAAGGGAGCAACCTTCTCTAAAGGAACGCAGTAACGCGCTCGAGAAAAATAAGTCGTAGAACACCCCCTCTCCAGAACATAAAGGGGGCCAATGGGAGAAGCAAAGCTTAGCAACAAGTTATGCTTCAACCAATGGTAAAACTGTGTCAGTAGGGGTGAAAAGTTTCACCAACTGGTGAAACGTTTACGCAAAATTACAAAGTTTGAACGCAGTAGGTGAGACAGAGAAACGTATGTCACAATAATGCGACATGAAGGAAATGATGATGATAATAATAATAATAATAACAATAATAATAATAATATGACAAAAAAAAATAATGAACCTGATAAAAACGGTTCAAGAACCAATATTTTTATAAAAATATATTTATTAAATGTGTTGAAACTGCAATAAGAATTTGGTAACGGGAAATAATGTATTTGGAAAATACGGTACTATATATTCCAATCCGGAGGTAAACTAGTCCCCCGTTCGGATCTCCGGGTGGGGACTACTCGAGAGGGGGTTAACATCACAGAAGCGACAAAGAGGAAATCTGATATTCTACTGATCGGAGCGTGGAATGTTAGAAGTCTGCTAGGAAGTGGAAGGTTAGAAAACTTGGAAAGAGAAATGGATAGGTTGAGGTGGGATTTGGCTGGGATTAGTGAAATGCGCTGGCAGGAAGAACAGGACTTTTGGTCAGGAGACTATAGGGTCATTGGCACTAAATCAAACAATGGCTAACCAGGGGTTGGTCTCATATTGAGTATGAAACTTGGACAGCGGGTGTAGTATCATGAACAATAAAGTGAACGGATTATTGTAGCAAAAATCAATACAAAACCTACGTGCACCACAGTGGTACAAGTCTATATGCCTACCAGTCAAGCTGATGATGAAGATGTTGAAAGGGTCTACGAAGAAATAGATGAAATTCTGAGGTATGTCAAGGGTGATGAAAATGTTATAGCAATGGGAGATTGGAATGCTGTGGTAGGAAAAGGAAGATAAGGGAAGATAGTAGGAGATTTCGGATTAGGTGAAAGGAATGATCGAGGAAGCAGGCTGATGGAATTCTGCACCGAGTATGAGTTGGTTATAGCTAACACCTTATTCAATAACCACAATAGAAGAATATACACAAGGATGAGACCAGGAGACACAGGGCGTTACCAAATCGACTTCATTATGGTCAAGCAGAGGTTTCGAAACCAGATTTTGGATTGTAAATCATATCCCGGTGCTGACATAAACTCTGACCACAATCTAGTTGTTATGAAATGCAGATTAAAGTTGAAGAAACTGAAGAAAAGTCAAAAGCCAAAAAGTGGGCAATAAACAGCTTGAAAGAGAAGGATGTAAGCGAAAGAAGAGTATAAAGGAAGGACTAATGAAAACCCCTAAACAAACTTCAATTGCAGACAAATGGATACTTTTGAAGAATGAAATAACAAAATCTGCAGAAGAAAACATTGGTAGGAAAGAAAGAATAGGCAGAAAACCGTGGATCACTCAGGATATACTAGAATTTATGGATGAAAGGCGGAAACACAAGAATGTAAGAGATGAAAAGGGGAAAGCAGAATACAGACTTCTGAGAAATGAGATTGACAAGAAGTGCAAGGTAGCGAAAGAAGAATGGTTGAAGGAGAAATGTGCTGGTATAGAAAATTGTCTGAAATTAGGAAAAGTAGACACAGCTTATCGAAGGATTAAGAACACCTTTGGGGAAAAGAAGACTAAGTGCTGTAATATTAAGGACACAAATGGGAAGCCTCTAACAGATAGGGAAGAAAAGGTTGAGAGATGGAGAGCTTACATAGAGGGTTTGTATAAAGGAAAGGAGATTGAGAATCATGTAATGGAAAGGGAGGAGGAAATTGATGAGGATGCAAAAGGACATTTAATATTGAGATCAGAATTTGACAGAGCATTGGAAGACTTAAGCAGGAACACAGCATCGGTATAGATGATATACCGATTGAGTTGCTACGCTGCATTGAAGATGAAGGTCTGATCAGGTTATTTCACTTGGTGTGTAGGATTTATGAGATAGGTGAGGTACCCTCTGATTTCAAGAAGAATGTTATCATCCCTGTACCGAAGAATGTAGGAGCTGACAGATGTGAGGATTACCGTACAATCAGCTTGATTACTCATGCTTCAAAGATTCTGTCTAGCATAATTTACAAGAGGATGCAAAGCCAGATAGAAGCGGAATTGGGTGAAGACCAGTTTGGTTTCAGGAGAAATGTAGGAACAAGGGAAGCTGTACTAAGTCTTCGGCTGATTTTGGAAGGTAGAATAAGAAAAGATAAGAGAACGTTCATGGCATTTGTAGACTTAGAAAAGGCTTTTAATAACGTTGATTGGACTAAATTTTTTGACATTTTGAAAATGATTGGAATAAAGTATAGGGATAGGAGGGTGATCTGCAATCTATACAGAAACCAGACAGCAGTCATTCGAGCTGATGGACATGAGAGAGAAGCTGGTATTCAGAAAGGTGTGAGGCAAGGCTGTAACTTATCACCCATACTTTTCAATCTTTACATTGAACAAGCAATGAAGGAAATTACAGAGAAATTTAAAGTGGGAGTGAAGATTCAAGGAGAAATAATTTCAACTCTGAGATTTGCTGATGAAATCGTCATCTTGACCGACACGCCTGAGGATTTGAATGAGTTTTTGAATGGTATGGACTCCGTCTTGAGGAAATAATTCATGATGAAAATTCTTCTTCTTCTTCTTCTTTTGCTTTAGCGTTTGTCCCACCTCGTGGCAGGGAAAACTTTCTTCGGCTTATCCCAATTAATTGGGGTCGCCGGAGCCAACCAGGCTCATTTTGGTTTTGGCCAGGGATTTAAGGCCGGATGCCCTTCCTGACGCCACGTGATTTTTCAGGTGAAAATTCCACCCCGCTGTCACCGGGATTCGAACCCCGGCCGTCCGGGTGAAAGACGAGCAGCTAAGCCACTGCGCCATCACGCTCCCATGAAAATTAATAAATATAAAACAAAAATATTGGAATGCAGTCGCAATAAATCAGAAACCTCTATGGACATCAAATTGGCAGGGGACAACTATAGGTAGTAGGAGACTTCTGTTACTTAGGAAGCAAAATAACCAGTGATGGAAGAAGCAAAGAGGATATAAAAAGTAGGTTGGCTCAGGCAAGGAATGCATTTCTACAGAAAAGTAATCTGTTGACATCGAATATAGATTTAGGTATTAGGAAGACATTTTTGAAAACCTTTGTCTGGAGCGTGGCACTCTATGGAAGTGAAACTTGGACTATTGGTGCAGAAGAAAAGAGTAGAATTGAAGCGTTTGAAATGTGGTCTTACAGGAGAATGATGAAGATCAGATGGGTAGATAGGGTTACAAATGAAGAGGTATTAAGACGAGTGGGAGAGGAGAGATGTTTCTGGTGACTGTTAATGAAGAGAAGAGAGTTTGGTAGGACACATACTAAGACACCCAGGAATAGCAAGCTTAGTTATGGAAGGAAGGGTCGAGGACAAAAACTGTAAGGGCAGACCAAGGTTAGAGTATGTTAAACAGATTGCCTCGGATGTATGGTGTGGTAGCTATGTAGAGATGAAACGATTAGCTCAGGACAGGGAGGCATGGAAAGCTGCATCAAACCAGTCAAAAGACTGAAGACTCAAACAACAACATATATTGTAAGGAAGGAACTGCGAAGTATATCTAGGAAAGATATGTATTATATTCCCGAATTGACGGAGGAACATGTTGTATTTATGACAATAAGCACAGTTATGTCATTGTTTCATTTCTTGAAGGAAAATCTGTCGAGACAGATGTGTGTAAGATTTTTATTATTGAAGGAAAGAATTGTTAAGAGGCAGTATTTTTGAATAGGAGTATTTGAAGTTATTGAGATAGACTCAATAGTTGAAGCTGAGTTCTATTTAATTGGTTCTGAGTAGGCATTAAATTAAAGGTAATTATTCGACGGAAAGGAATACTACTTTTATTAATTATTTTTAGCCTATTTTCAATTTTGAAAAAATAGGCTTATGAGAACACCTTTTGTCCGTGTGTGTGTGTGTGCGTGTGTGTGTGTATGTGAGGTGTGTGTGTGTGTCCCCCTAATAATATCTAAACGGCTGGAGCGATTTCAATGAAACTCAGTAAGGTCATAGCACTATTCCCGGCGACCTCGACCGTGCCCTTCAAATTTTGTTACGTCTCACCAATCCAACATGGCGGCTGTGCAAAATATTTCACTAGCATTCAATATCTCCGAAACTATTACCGATATCGCCCTGAAATTGTGTACGGTGATAAAGGGCACTACTAGAAGTTCACCTATGAGACTTTCAAAACCTGGTGACTACAAAACCAACATGGCGGTCAAGCGAAATTGAGACGTTTAAATAGACTTCTCTCGCGATTTAACTATCCAATCGTAATGAAACTTGGTACAGCAAATGTTTATACACATTGTAATGCACTGGAGTCTAATTTAGTTCAATTGTTTACATAACCTCAAAATGGCGGCTGTGCGAATTATTTCACTGACATTCTGTATCTCCGAAACGATTACAGATATCATCATGCAATTTGGACGGTGATAAAGGGTACTGATACAAGTTTACCTATGTATATTTCATAAACCTGTAAAGTACAAAACGAACATGGCGACCAAGCGAATTTGAAATATTTTAATAGACTTTTCTCGTGATTTAACTCTCTGAGCGCAGTGAAATGTGGTACAGTAAATGATTTTGCAGATTGTAATGCACTGCCATCTAATTTAATTCAATTGTTTACATAACCTCAAAATGGCAGCTGTGCGAAATTTTAAAATTAAGTTTTTATTCTTGTGTCGTAATCATGCGATCGAAGTGAAAGTTTGAATAATGAAGCTAGGCAATAATTGTCCTTGAATGGTACATAACTCTATGGCCTATACATATAACAATCCTAACTTGCGAGCTTCCGAAATATTTAGACGGTTCTCAAAATCTATGAATCTTTTACAGCAACCAATCTGAATTTTTTATGTTCATAGAGACTATGAACATATGTTCACCTATAGGACTTTCAGTAACCTGGTAAGCACAAATCCAACATGGCGGCGACGCGAAGTATAAATATTTAAATGGACGTTTCTCGCGAATTAACTATCCGAGTGCCGTGAAACGTTGCACGTTAAATGCTTTTACAAATGTTGATCCACTGGCATGTAATTTATTTCAATTGTATGCATAATCACAAGATGGCGAGTGTGCGTACTTTTAAAATCTCGTTTTTACTTCTTGTGTTCTAATCACGCGATTGAAGTATGAATACCACACGTACACAATAATCTTAAAGTAATAGTACAAAAATAAAAATCCATCCTGGCGACCATATGAAATATTTAGACGGTTCTCAATATCTACGAATCTGTTACAGCAATTAAACTGAAATTTTGTATGTTGATAGAGACAATTAACATGAGTAGGATATATGAAAATAGGCTATATTGTTCTTCACGGAACTACTTGTTATATTTACGACAGACCAGTATGTGGAGGTAATTAAACCATGTCTATAGTTAGCTGTACGGATTATAGAATCCCATATTGCAACATTGTTACCGATAAAGACATAGTTATGTGAAAGATTTTCTGAATTCTGAAATAATTAAATTTAGAGGAGTAGAAAGACAGTTCATGTCTACATTTCAAGTTAGAAATAGGCATTTTGGCCAAATGTAAATAGTTCAGTTTAAGATGTAAGTTGACGAATTTCAACATAAATGTGTGTCATGTATATAAACCGTGTATAATATTTATAGGGATTTTTAAGAGTAATATGTTATGCGTATTTTATGTTAATTTTATGATAGGAATTTTTATCGCTTCTACGGCAGGACTTTATAAAGATAGGAGACGGGAGTTAGATTGTATAGATTAACAAATAGTTTTTGTAATTACAGAGATCTACGTCATGGGTAAATTAATTTTATTTAGCGGGGATTTAAAAAATTTAATGGCATTAATTTAATTTTTGTTGTTAAACTCCCGTTATCTAATCCACAGCAGTTGTTTGCCATAATTTAATATTTTTTTATTTATTTGAGCTTATGAAAACATTGTTATGGTTTACTCATAGTTTCTTGAGGAAACGGACATGTAAGTATTTGGAATTAACACCATTTCTTAATTTTAAGATGTTCTTACAAACGTAAGTTTTTAATTCAGTGTTTGAATTTCGTTTGCGTGTATTCGTGTCGTTGAATAAATGACAGGCACGTAACTTACGTTTCCCTGATCTTCATATATAAATTTGGCAATGTCTTTTGTAGTTTAATGGCAGAGAAATGTGCTATAGGTTGGAGGTATTCCTAGGGACCTGATCCATATCCTTACGCCCGAGATTTTCATTGATTCTCGTATTCCCGGGTAGTTTAGAGAACCATTTGTTCTGTAGTTAGTTTCTATAGCACATTCATTTGTATATCCCTGTTCCTTATCCTGAGAGTATTCGCCAAGTAGCACTGTGTTTTTTTTTTAGCCGGGAACTTCAAGATGCTACGATTCATTTTCCAGCTGTGGATATTGGTGGTTCCTTCCGGGAATAAGGGTAAGGTACCAAATATATCCTCGTTGCGTACCCCCATCACACATATTAGGTACGGAGGTATAATCGCGTGCAACTCAGATAAGTCATTGGTAATTTAGGACAAAGTTTCATATGAGCAGTGTGCATATTAGTATTAATGATGATGATAATTTGTTTTAATGGGCCTAACATCTAGGTTATCGGCCCCTAATGGTTTGGGTGATAGTGCAGGATGAGATGAGAATGAAAACTATAACTAATACTAACTACAGACTTACATACTACAAGAAGAAATGGTAAACAAATAAAGGATAAAGGAAATAAAGAACGGGAAGAAAAGAAATGTCCTCAACCCTTGAAGAATGGGGATTGAGGGACTTGGAAGGAAGGAGAGCCATGAAAGGCACGTGGGAAAGAAATGAGGAGAGGGCCCGCCCCAAAGTCAGAGGGAAAAAAAGACAAAGCGAGCCCATCTCTGGAATCCATCAGAGTCGCCAACTCCCAATCTCACCAGTCGTGAGCCCTTGGGGGTGTAGCAATATCCAGGGTGCATCAGAAGTGGTGGGGCTACATATACCCTGCCTTCTTTAGGGTCTTGAGCAGAGGGCAGGAGAGAAAAGAGAAAGAACGCTGACCCCTCGAAGAATGAGGGTATCGGGAAAGGTGACACAAAGGCCAAATAAGGCAGGAAAGTGAAAGACTCCCTAGGTCTCGGATACCCTAATACCGTCGGGGTCGGAGAATAACAAGAGTTGACCAAGAGAGGTCGACAGGAAAGAAGATGGAGAGGAGCCCGGCACAAGTAAGTAAGATATGCAAGGGAATTGTTCCAAAATTGACACACATATAAATAATATTACATCAAACTAATTTACAGAAGCCATACATGAGAGTGCTGCCAACATGATTCTATGCCTGCTGATAGGTCCGATCTTTAAATGCATGTAACTTCCATACTATCTATAGGATTTTAACCAAATTTGGTACGTGATTTGCACACCGGAGCAGATATGAATATGAGTTGTTTTAGTGTCAACAGGGCCGACAACTGTAGGTAAATGTACTCTATACTTTTTTATCCCAATCTTAATGTATCGGAAAGTATACAGGCCAACAGTTTTGAGCTCTGCATACGTATAGAGCTGCAAATGTAGGTTAATTTTCAGTAACCGATTTACAACAGTGCTGGCAACAAGATTCTACGCGTGGTGATAGGTTTAATGTTCAATGTCCCGTCACTTCCATACTAATTAATGCAGTCCTTTCAAAATTGGCACACATATATATCATAATATTTCAATTTACATTTTAGCATCTCATTTATGGCAGAGGTCTTGCCGCGGTGGGTCAGTGGTTATCTTGTCGGATTACTAACCCCAAGCTTGCAGGTTCGCCCCTGGCCGTTGTAAGTGATTTTCTTAAGGTGGCCAAAATCACGATACGCATGCCATACGATATTGGCATGTTAAAGAACCCATTTGAATTCAGTAGACCGTGTTCATAATGGCAAAATTAGTCTCAGGATTTTCTGCCACAAAGTTCCTCATTTCTCCACTAGAAAGCGCTATAGTGTCAAGGAGCTTAGATATGGTACCTCCTTGACTTTCATAGTGCTTCAAGGAACAACAAAAAATTCTTCATGCAATCTGGCCTGTATGTGTCAAATTACACAGATTGCACCCGGCACCCGAGGCCGAGACCTGACTTTATGCATGCTGATAAATTCAATATTTAAATACATGTAACGTGCATACTATCTATTGAACCTCAACCAATTTTTGCATGAGCGTTGTGTACCTTAATAGATGGAACTAAGAATGTAGAGTCGCCAGGTGTGCCAACTGTTAATATATGATCTCTATTATTGTAAGAAAAGTAGGCTCTTTAGTTCGTCACGTAACTACCTGTTTTGTTGATGGGGTAATCATTTCTAAGTTTAGCAACATTACAATAAATTGTTCTTTTTTCGGTGTTTAATGCCTTAATATTTATGAGCAACAATTACCACACTAATGCCCGAGTGCACCAACCTCGGTAAAGAGAATACCGCGGTAAACTTCCTAGTTTACCGGGGTAAAGTCGTATTTCTGTTGCACCAAGCTCGGTTTCGAGTTTTACCGCGGTAAAATGTTTGCCGCCCGTGAGGGAGCGGTTATCTAAGAAAACCGTGGTAAAGTTTTATTTATTTGTGTTCTGTGGTAAAAATTCCAAAATGGAGCTTAACAACTACAGGTTATATCTCCAGTGTCTTAATCGATTTGAAAGGAATGAAGGGAGGGTTATAGAAGAGAGGCGAGATTTATTCGAAGAACTGAGCGATGCTTCATTCCAGAGAAGATTTCGATTACGGAAGGAGACAGTAAGATATATTTTGGACATAACTGGTGAACAATTGGAACTCCCTACTGGGAGAAACTATCCGATATCGCCTAGAAATCGTCTTCTTATAGCACTGCGGTTCTATGCAACTGGGACATTACAGGGAGTGATCGGTGACATGTGTGATGTTGACAGAACAACAGCATGCCGCGTAATACACAAGGTTACTAATGTAGTTGCCTCGTTATCGCCACAGTTTATTAAACTATCACTTACCCAATGGAAACAAAAAGAGGTTATGGAAGGCTTATTGTGTATTGGGTGCGCTGGACTGCACTCATGTGAGAATACAGTCTCCCGGAGGTGAAAATGGGGAGGTATTTAGAAACAGGAAAGGCTATTTCTCTCTAAACGTGCAAACTGTGAGCGATTCGATCCTCATGATAAGAGATATAGTAGCAAGATGGCCGAGTCACTCACAATAGCACCATATTTCCATTTATTTTCCATTGTTTTGCACAGCTGATTACTCGCGTTGAGATAAAATGTAAATAGTATGGGAGACAAGTGCCTGTCGAAACGATCACTGCCTTCTGCTGGCCGTCTGGATAAACTGAAGACAGGTGACTATCGAAATTAAAGAATTTCTTCCGAGGGGAATAATCGCGAGAAAAGCAAGCGTCAAGAAACCGCGGTAACGAAACCAAGCGATAATAATGGTGCACTGCTTTTCCGACAATACCACGGTAAAGGTTTTACCACGGTTTCGTAAAGATGATGATGATGATAATTGTTGTTTTAAGGGGCCTAACATCTAGGTTATCGGCCCCTGATGGTTTGGGTGATCGTGAAGATGAAAATGATGATGATGATGATGATAATTGTTGTTTTAAGGAGCCTAACATCTAGGCTATCGGCCCCTGATGGTTTGGGTGATCGTGAAGATGAAAATGAAAAGCGAACTTAAAACTAAAACTAACTACTAACCTACATACTAGAAGAAGAAATGAAAAACTAAAGGAGAATAAGGCAAATAAAAGGACAGAAGGAAAAGAAATGCCCTCAACCCTCGGAGAAGGCGGATTGAGGGACTTGGAAGGAAGGAGAGCCATGAAAGGCATATAGGAAAGTGAAAGAGGAGAGGGTCCGCCGCAAAGGTAAGGGACAAAAGGGGAAAACGGACCCAGCTCAGGAATCCCTCGGGGTCGCCAACTCCCGAACTCACCAGCCGTGAGCCCCTGAGGGTGTAGCATTATCTAGGGTGCACCAGAAGTGGTGGGGCTACATACACCCTGCCTCCTTAAGGGCCTAGAGCACAAGGCAGGAGGTAAAAGGAAGAGAAAAAGAAGGCTGACCCCTCGCAGAAGGAGGGTATCAGAAAAGATGAGACAAGGGCCAATTAAGGCAGGAAAGGAAGAGACTCCCTAGGCCTCGGATACCCTAATACCGTCGGGGTCAGAAGAGAACAAGAGTTGACCAAGTGAGGTCGACAGGAAAGAAGACAGAGAGGAGCCCGGCACAAGTAAGTGGAAGCAATGCCGGACTCAGCTGGGGCCCCGTGGTCGCCAACCCACGCCCACAAGATGTGAGCCCCTGGGGGAGTTTCGTAAAGACTGATGAATACCGAGGTTGGTGCACTCGGCCATTACTAAGTTTTCAGCCAGGGTCTTGTTTGCTTGTGTAGGGCAGAGACTGTCTGTGGGTGTCACTGTGGGTTGGGTAGTGTTTTATAGAGCTACGGCATTTGTCTTGTAAATTTGGATCCAATGACGCTCACTTGACGAGCGAAACATGATAGTATGTGCTGACCGACTGAGAGTCACATTGTCCAGTGCATAGTTCGCAATGTTGCCGCCAGGGAGTTGACATTAGCCTTCCATGACCTGGATTTCGCAGACGACCTGTGTTTGCTAGCCAGCAGTTACAAAGATATGGAAGCAAAGCTGAATGATTTAAGAACTGAAGCATCTGAGATGGGATGAAGAAGGAAGGAAATTCGAAATATGGCACCATTATTTCTAGAGAATGAAGATATCGATCAAGTCAAATAATTTTGCTACCTGGGAAGTATGGTCACCACTGAGGGAGGTACTATGGAGGATAATAAGGCTAAAGGAGCATTCGCAATGTAGAGACCAATCTGGAAAGCAAGGAAACTTCACACCTACACCAAACTTCGCATCTTCAATTCAAATGTCAAGTCAATATTGCTCTATGGGTGAGAAACTTGGAAGGCCAACAAACAACTGATTAACAGACTCCAAATATTTGTGAATAGATGCTTGAGGAATATCCTGAAGATATGGTGGCCACAAGTTATCTCCAATGAAGTGCTATAGGGAATAACACAACAAACATCCATTTATATTGAGATACGTCGTAGGAAATGGAAATGGATTGGGCATACATTTCGACGAGATGGAGACAACATAGCAAGACAAGCCCTGGAATGGAATCCACGAGGTAGTAGGCGAAGAGGCAGACCAAGGAACACCTGGAGGACGAGTGTAATAACAGAAGGAATGGAGAAAGGAGGGAAGACCTGGAACGAGATGGCGCAGAACAGACCGATGGCGGAAATTCATCGATGCCCTATGCGCCACTTAGGACATAAAGGAAATAAGTAAGTGAAGTGTGCTTTCCATGGCACTGCAACCATCAGGAGACTTAAGTTCACTGAATTCACCCTCTGTCGGGGAAAACTCACCTTACGATCTCAACAACATTGGCTCTCAGTTTCAGCGAGAACCAAATCTTAAAATGATGGCAGCACTTCGAGCAGCCCACTGGATGTCGGCGATGGGTGACGCCAGACCTACCTTTGTGGATCAATCAGAACTATTACAGTTGGAGTACTCGACGGACACCATAATATCATTTAGTCCATATGTTGACAGTTTAATAATAATTACAACTCAGCGTTATTGCTCTGTTGATAATTTGGTAACATTTCATCAGATTGCTAAAAAAGTGCAGCTTAATCGGATTCGTTTCCAAAAGTGATTGCGTTGTGTTAAACTCAATGGAAATTTGGTAAACATGGCCGCTAATGACATTGTACCTTCCAATTTGAAACTAAACTGTGAATACTGTGAACTGGCACCTGGTCTCTGTTTCACTGGATTATCTGTCTATTCTTCTGGTAAAATGCACTCTGCAATGATGATATTGGGCGTCTCTCATTCTATTGGTGGCCATACTGTGAACATCGTAAGATATATACTAATTTTCATTTTTCAGGCACACAAACTAATTTTAGCCTATTTTCAATTTTGAAAAAATATGCTTATGAGATCACCTTTTGTCCGTGTGTGTGTGTGTGTGTGTGTGTCAGGTGTGAGTGTGTCCCCCGTAATAACTTCTAAACGGCTGGAGCGATTTCAATGAAACTCGGTAAGTTCATAGCACTATTCCGGACGACCCCGATCGTGCCCTTCAAATTTTGTTACGTCTCACCCATCTAACATGGCGGCTGTGCGAAATATTTCACCAGCATTCAATATCTCCCAAACTATTCCCGATATCACCCTGGAATTTTTTACGGTGATAAAGAGGAACTAATAGAAGTTCACCTATGTGACTTTTGAAAACCTGGTAACTACAAAACCAACATGGCGGCCAAGCGAAGTTGCGACTTTTAAATAGACATTTCTCGCGATTTAACCAACCAAACGCAATAAAACTTGGTACAGTATATGTTTATACACATTGTAATGCACCAACATCTAACTTCGTTCAAATGTTTACATAACCACAAGATGGTGGATGTGCGAAATATTTCACCGGCATTCTATATCTCTGAAACTATTAGCAGTATCACCCTCAAATTTTGTACGGAGATAAAGGGCACTACTGGAAGGTCATCTATAAGTCTTTCGACAACCGGTTAACTACAAAACGAACATGGCGGCCAAGCGAATTTGAACATTTTCAAAAGACCTTTCTCGCGATTTAATGTTCCAAACGCAATGAAATCTGGTACAGGAAATTTGTATACACATTGTAATGCACTGGTATTTAATTTAGTTCAATTGTTTACATAATCTCAATATGGCAGCTGTGCGAATTTTAAAATTAAGTTTTCATTTCTTGTGTCGTAATCATGTGATCGAAGTGAAAGTTTGAATAATGAACCTACGCAGTAATTTTCCTTTAATGGTACATGGCTCTATGGCCTATACATTTAACAATCCAACATGGCGACCATCCGCAATATTTAGTCTCTTCTCAATATCTACGAATCTATTACAGCAATCAAGCAGAAATATTGCATGTAAATAGTGGCAGTTAACATAAATAGGATATATGAAAATAGGCTATATAGTTCTTCACGGAACTACTTGTTTCTTATTTGTAACTTTAGAAACGATACTAGGAACATAAAGAAAGTACTGTAATACCTGCCTAAGCCGGAACCTTTATATACCGGAAACCTGGAGAAACGGAATACAAAATTTGGAACGGAGGTATTTCTTATATAAAATGACACTGTAAACCGGAAAGCTGGCTAAAGCGGAAATGGAAAGAAATTCCGGAGCCGTAGGCGTAATTAACCTGACTAAGACGGATTATCTTATCTATATTACAAAGCTAAGTACTAAATTTTGAGTGCGACTGTACTTGCTCCAAAGTCCTATAAAACATTACCTCTAGTTTATCCTCAAGGATGCAGCAGGTATGCTACATTTCACAACATCTGTGAGTGAATGGAATGTACCGTTACTTCCTCCAACCCTCTCGTAATACAGCCAGAAATAAAATTGTGAACGTGAGTGATGTTTTAAAGGTGTTCTTTCTA
The DNA here is from genome assembly GCA_946902985.2 of Meconema thalassinum. NCBI lineage: Eukaryota > Metazoa > Arthropoda > Insecta > Orthoptera > Tettigoniidae > Meconema > Meconema thalassinum. The sequence goes on from OX336392.1 coordinate 550,843,154, forward strand.
CTGTTTCCTGCATTTATTTACGTACCGTAGTTCAGTGTCAATGACTTCTAAACATAAGACACTTACACTGCAGGAGAGTTATTGAAGAACACGAGGAAAACAAACGTCCGGCTAAAGAATTAACTGTGTTGTTTGAAATGGGAAAACCTCGAATTATTTCATAGTAATCCTATGCGATAATACAGTAGAGCCTACAGAGTTCACTTAAGGTCTCGAGCAATAGCCGCTACCAAAGCCATGTATGACATCAAAATAATCACGAAGCTCTCTTTGGGAACTGCTATGACATTATTCGACGCGAAAATAACGCCCATCGCCACATATGGACTTGAAATCATATGGGAGAAATAATCCGTGGCTGACTTGAGGACGCTTGAAGCAGTCAAATCGCGCTTTCTGAAGGCTACCCTGGGGATATCGAAGTATACAAAATCTACATTAGCATATGAACTCGCCAGGGAGACCTTCTTCGTTGAGGACCATCGGATGAAGAGAGGGCTACCATCCACAGACGCCTGGAAAAAACTAATGCAGGAAAGAATAGAGAAAAGGGACGAAATCTGGTTCGAGTTTTACACCACGGAGGCCATGATGACTAGGACATGGATGAACACAAATCAAGACTTGCGACACTTTGTTAATTCGATGGCGGTACATGGGTATCACCAAAAACTGTGTAATACCGAATACTTTCATGACCCTGATGAATCCTGCGTATGTAAATTATGTGGGGTGTAATGTAGTAGATACCACGTAATTTCTTGTGCATATCGGGATCATCCATTGTCAGTTTTGTGAATGACAGTCTGTTATCATCAATATGCACAATTTGTGCGCTTTATCTTATAATAATAATACAGTACTGTATTCCAACCCCAAGATTGCAGGTTCGCCCCTGGCCATGGTAAGTGATTTTTGAAGGCGACAAAAATCACGATACTCATGTCATACGTTGTTGGCATGTTAAAGAACCCATTTGAATTCAGTAGGCTGTGTTCAATGGCAAAATTAATCTCGGGATTTTCCGCCAACACAAAGTTCCTCCATTCTCTACTTGAAAGCGCTGTAGTAGTGTCAAGGAGTTTAGATATCTAACCTCCTTGACTTTCATAGCGTTCAAAGGAACGACGAAATTCGGCATGCAAGCTACCCTCTGGGTGTCAATTAACAAAGCTTGCACCAGGCACCCGAGGCCATACGATATAAAAAATAAAAAATAAAGTACTGTATTTTGTCTTAGTAAAACTTAACCCTTTGTAAAACACAAACCTGTGAAAACGGAAAAATACATCCGGAATGATTGCGTTCTGCTATAGGCAGGTGTTAAGTATTATTAAGCAATATTGTCACAAACACCGGGTGAGTTAGCCGTGGTCGTTACGGCATGACTGCTGGCAGTTGCTCACATCCTGGAGGCGAGGAGGTTCGAATCCCCCCGCCGGCAACCTTGAAGATGGTATTCTGTGGTTTCCCATCTTCCTTCCAGGCAAATGCCGGGGTTGGTCCCTAACTATAGGCCACAGCCGCTACCTTCCAACTCCTCGTCCTTAAAAATTCCCACTTCCCTCCTCAACGGTACTTGTAGCTCACCCATTGGGTGTCCGTCTCGAAGCAGCTACAAAACTGGCGAGCCGAACATGTCCTCGGACACTCCCGGCACTAAAAGCCATACGCTAAAAAAAAATTGTCACAAACAGATTTTCTTAGTTAAATTAGTAAGAATATTACATAGAATGTTCAGTAAGGTTTAATGCGATATGATTTGCATTCACGTTTAAGGTAGGTATGTCAGTGCTTTGTTGGAATACCATAACTTTTAAGCACACCATCAATTATGTGGGGAATTTCCAAACAGCTTTAGATCCAGGATATTCACAGGTAACTCTAAAACCTGTGTGTTCTTATCCTCAAACCACCGGTGCACCAGTCAGCTGAAATACTACGTCATCTCCTTTTGGGTTCAATGTGGAAATGGACAGAACAGTTTCTTCTTCAGAGTCGGTGTTTGTTTATATTCTGGGTTCTCTATGCGATATAGAGTCACTCTACTCCATATTTGACATGCACCCTCAGATCATAACAGTAATAGGGTGTTTATAGTTGCGGTGAGGCACTCGAGATTTAAAACGTCTCTTTGTCGTCGAAGCATTTACTTCAATTCCTCAATTCCTTGTCTCAACGCCCTACATCAATTTCGACCAGTCATCAATTCTCTTTACAACAGTTCACGGTTACCCCGTTGGCTTTTGTTGAAATATGTCTAACATCCGATCTTACTTTTATGCCATTGTGTGTATTTACCTGTTGCCACGCTATTGAATGGTCTCATTAAATCATACTTTTAACTAAACGTAGGTTTCATTGGGCTATTCCGTTTGCGAAGGCCGCTACGTGCATCATAAACGAAACTGAGGAAATACAGAAAATCTTGCTATGACGAAACTATTGGAGCTACTGCCATATTCTTTTACCCGTAAAAATAAACAAAAAATAATTTTATATTTGGTAACAATCTGTGAAATCTACGGTGGGGCCTTCTGCCCCTTAATATAAATTAAAATATTGACTTAGCAGTTTTTACACATGTTTTGTGCAGTAAGCGACTTTTTCACCCGTCACGCTGAGAGTCGTTAATAAAACTTCGGTTGCAAACCTGCTATTTAAAAAAATTACGAATCAGATTTGAATAGAACTTAGAGATTTTTAACACAGATAAATATTAGTTTCAAGGTTCTTTATTAGGAAGAAATTAATATATTAAAACAAGAAGTTCCGTGACGAACTAAAGAGCCTACTTTTCTTAAAATGTAAGATTCATACTAATGAATAATATATATGGATCTATCTAGAATGATGACGAAATTAAGGTGCTAATATCGAAATTTCTAATTAGTTCGAAATACTGTATACCTGGTATAATGTAGCCTAATAGAGAACTACAGTTGGCAGCCCTGGTGACTGAATATATTCTTAGTGCCATCTCTTAAGGTACAGAATACAAAATTTGGTTGAAGTCCAATGGATAGCATGGACGTTGCATACAGTTAAACTTTGGATCTAACAGCGCGCGTAAAACCAGATTGGCAACAATGACATACATGTATTGGTTAGAAATAATCTGAAATAATATGATCTATTGTTGTGTCAATTTTGAATAAAATCCATTAGTTAGTATAGAAGTTACATGCATTTTAAAATTGGACCTATCAGCAGGCTTAGAATCATGTTGGCAGCACTGGCGTAGGCCTATATTAATTACTCCAAATTAATCTAGAATGCCAGGTACTATACGTGTGCAAAGTTCAGAGCTATTAGCTTGCATACTTTCTGATATATTGATATTAGGGTGACAAAAATAGAGAGAGAGTATTTATTAACAGTTGGTATCCCTGGTTACTCTTAAGAATCGGCATAGTCATATCTGTTATGGTACACATAGCACACCCGATATTTGGTTTAAATCCAAATGATAGTATAGAAGTTACATGTATTTAAATTTGACTTCTCAGTAGGCTTAGAATGATGTTGGTAGCACTGACGTATATAAGTTACTCCAAATTAATATAGAATGTCAGGTACTATAAGTGTGCATAGTTTAAAGGTGTCACTTGCATACTATCTGATATATGGGTATTTGGATTTTAAAAAATGAGAGCAATTATTAACAGTTGGCAACCCTGGTGGCTCTTAAGAATACGCTCAGTCATATCTGTTTATGTTCACATAGCACATACGAAATTTGGTGTAAATCAAATTGATAGTGTAGAAGTTGTATGCATTTAAAATTTGGACCTATCAGCGGACTTTTTTTTGGCAACACTGCCATGTATGGCCTTCTGGAAATTAAACTGCAATATTATTATCTATACGTGTGCCAATTTTGAAATAGCTCCCATTCATACCTTTGAAGATATCCAACATGGAGCTCAAATTTCAATTGCGATTTTTCAGCAGTTGGTAGCACTGACATCATTTTCAAATATGGCCATGAGATATTCAGGTATAGATCTTTACTCCTACCAAATTTTGTTTGGATTGCTGCAGCCATTTAGGAGTTGATAGGGGGGGGGGCACACACAGCCAGACAGACTGACAGAAGGACAGACAGACAGACATTTGCCCGATCTCATAAGTCTACTTTTTCCTCATTTTTGCAAAATGTGAAAAGTGGGCTAAAAATAGATGACGGACAAATGAATAGTTAAATGGCCCAAGAAAGCGATTATTTTGTCAGATGAAACCCCAATGCAGGTCAAATTAACCAGCAAATAATAATCAAATGTACTTCAAATTTACGGACGCGATAAAAATAAAATTATCTGAAACAAGGAGTACCGTGAAGAACTAAAGCCTATTTTCTTATACCCTACTTATATTAATTGCCACTATCAACATAGAAAATTCAAGTTTGATTGCTGTAATAGATTCGTAGATATTGAGACCCGAATAAATATTGCGGATGGTCGCCATGTTGGATTCTTATATATGTAGGTCTTAGAGTTAGGTACAGTTACATGAAGATTATTGTGTACGTGTAGTATTCAAACTTCAATCGCATGATTAGGACACAAGAAGTAAAAACGAGATTTTAAAATTTCTCACAGCTTCCATCTTGTGGTTATGGAAACAATTGAAAAAACTAGATGCGAGTGGATTAACTTTTGTATAAGGATTTACTGCACCAATTGTCACTGCTCTCGGATGGTTAAATTGCGAGAAACGTCCATGTGAATATCTATACTTTGCGTCACCGCCATGTTGGATTTGAGATCACCAGGTTATTGAAAGTCCTATAGGTGAACTTATGTTCATAGCCCCTATGAACATTAAAAAAAAAACAGTTTGATTGCTGTAATAGAGTCGTAGATATTGAGATCCGTCTAAATATTTCGGATGGTCGCCGTGTTGGATTGTTATATGTATAGGTCATAGAGTCGTGTACTATTAAAGAAAAATTATTGCGTAGGTTCATTTTTCAAACTTTCATTTTGATCGAATGATTACAACACAAGAAATAAAAACTTAATTTTAAAATTCGCACATCCGCCATCTTGAGGTTATGCAAATAATTGCACTAAATTAGACACCAGTGCATTACAATGAGTATAAACATTTGCTGTACCAAGTATCATTGCGTTTGGATCATTAAAACGCAAGAAAAGTCCATTTATAACTCCATGTTAGTTTCGTAGTTAACCGGTTTTTGAACGTCTCATAGATGAACTTCCAGCAGTAACGTTTATCTCCGTACAAAACTTCAGGGTGTTGCCGGTAATAGTTTCAGAGATATAGAATATTTCGCACAGTCGCCATCTTATGGTTATGTAAACAATTGAACGAAGTTAGATGTCGGTGTATCACAATGTGTGTGAATATATACTGTACCAAGTTTCATTGAGTTTGGTTGGTTAAATCACGAGAAACGTCTATTTAAGAGTCGCAACTTCGCCATGATGGTTTTGTAGTTACCAGTTTATTAAAGGTCACATAGGTGAACTTTTAGTAGTTTCCTTTATCAGAGTACACACTTCCAGGGTGATATCGGTAATAGTTTCAGAGATATTGATTGCTGGTGAAATATTTTGCACAGCCGCCATGTTGGATTGGTGAGACGTAACAAAATTTGAAGAGCATGGTCGGTGTCTCCCGGAATAGTGCTATGAACTTACCGAGTTTCATTGAAATCGCTTTAGCCGTTTAGAAGTTATTAGGGACACACACACACACACGGACAAAAGGTGATCTCATAAGCCTATTTTTTAATAAATGAAAATAGGCTAAAAAAAAGTCTTACAGCCCCATTCGACGTCATTTTGACAGCACAAAAAATTGTTCTACATCTACTGTTTCTTTTCTTTCCTCCATATTTGGAAGTTCCACAATATAATTACCATCCACAAATGCAACTACTGCTTCACCTAAATCGACAATATCACTCATTTTCCTGGCATTTACTTCCCACAAACAAGAAACAACCCGCCGATCAGCTGTGCCTGTAGCAGGCGTCTTTCATTGTTGCGAAACCGAATCTAAAAAAAAAATCCGTCCGAAACGTGATATAGTCTACTGTAAAAGAGTTTTGTGGGTGGAACTTGTGTAGTTCTAGTACCAGTTAGCGTGTTTTTCAGCCGTACGTGGCAAGGCAGATGCCATACTTATGGAGCATAGCGGTTTTTGCAGCCCTGGAGCTTTAAACTGGCTTTGCAATCATAACCAATATGTGTTTAGTGGTTTATGCAAACGAACGCGATTTTTGTTGGCCAATTTCAACGGCTTTGAGCGGGTTTTTCGCACTGAAAATTATTCCAACATGTAGTCACTTAAAAGATGAACATAACGGTGTGCTTAACTCAAAATCAACACAAAGTATACTTAGCGGCATTTGTTTCTAAGGTATTGTACTGTGCCAAATTCTAGGAATGGGTATTCCAAGATTCAGACACCTAGGTATCAAGGGAAAGGCTACAGCCGCTTTTGAAAGTTGAGATATTTGAATATCGCGCTCCTTTCCTTCTAGATTGAAATGGAAACTTTATGCAGCCAAGAAGATGTTAAGTGACGTGGCAAATAGTAGCAGAGGTCGAGGCTATTTGGTGATTAAATACTTAGCCATGGAGTAGAGACTTGATACTTGGATCAGATTACTGGCACGGCCAAATGAAAGAGGATGCACTTAGTCTCAAGTGAATCAGACCAGAGACACCGGAGATATGCGGATTTACAGATTTCAGCGTAATCCAGCGTGGAGCCGACTGTTTTGTATAAAAGTCGCTCGGCCCAAGCATAAGCAGCTCACTTCAAACCAAGCTCTTGTAGGACAAGGTGCTGCTGCTACGTCGAGCCAAGGCACATGGTTGCCGAATCTACGCAGAAGATATCTTTGAATTGTGATAGTCACAAAAGTGCTACGATACGTGGGGAACGTAGTAAGTTTCCGGTAGAGGGAATCACTAAAGTGATTGTTATTTTTTACGGACATTGGTGAAACACTTTGTTTCTATATGGACATATGCTAGACTTTGTCTAGATATTATTCTGTCACAGTACAGTAACAATAATTCAATACTTGGATATTTTAATCCAACTTGTCAGTTTCACAAATTGTAACTAAATAACCACTCAGATCTTTCAGTATATTGAAGGCCAGTCTATAACGGTGTTGTTCATTAGCCGACAAAGGGAAACTATATGTTGCTTCGCGCATGATAGATGGTGTGAAGCCATGCCCAGGGAACGATCTTCAGAACAGCCGTTGATTGTTTTAGACTATCAGTGTTTTCCTGTACTGAAAAGATTACCGTGAGTTATGTTACAACTGACGCTTTTGAGAAGAGATCATTTGGATCTGACCCCATTTAAGCGAACTGCTATGGATTTAATTGAAGTCAATATTAAAATGGATCAGCAGTTACTTCAAACTTCAAGAAATATTTCCACTACGTCGTGCTAGACAGATTGTGGGTATATAATGGCGGCCGATACAAGGATTAGACGTGCGTGTCCAATAGGGCATGTATCTGGATAAATCTGGTACAGACCAGGTTCACTACGCTTCAAGACCAACGAGATATGTAAGCCACATTTGACTTTTATATTATGCCTAGCTAATTGGAACAAACTCATTTTCTGCAGATGACCAACACATTTATTTTTCTTCGTATTTAAAATCTTGCATTGATTTACGCAAGACACATTAGGGTTATTCTGAGTATTTTCAGCACTCAGAACAGTTTAGGATCGATGACCGAGCATACCGAGCATTTATTTGAATGTTCATTTTGTTTGAGAATCACGGTAATCAGCCGATATAACTGTAGAAGTTAATATTTATTTTTGTTGAGGAATGGATATTTTGTCCATATTCGAAGGGTCGAACATGTGGTTTTTTCACGTAAGGAAATAATAATTAAACATATTTAAGGAAATAATAACAATAATAATCCAATAATAATAATAATAATTTTCATAATTTTTCTAAATAATTATTGGATCTTACATTTTCTAATAATCACATTCGTTGAGAGAGAGCTTAAGGATTAGTTTAATCATTCCTAGTTTGGAACAGGTGATTTTCCGAAAGCTAGTGGATAGCGCAAGCCCGTATTCCACCAAAATTATAGTTCTGGTTGAACAGTTAATATTTGCATTGAGCAAAGTATATTTTTCAGATAACACGGAAAGGCATGAAACAGGAAGCCAATGATATTTGTATCAATTAGGATTTTTTTTGTGTTTATATAAAATCATGACGTAGGCACACATTCGAAAGTGAAATAGAGAATATCACAAGTGTGGTAACTTCACGGTTTGAACTGAATGGTAAAATAAAATAAACTTGTAAGTTTATAGATCTTCCAGTTTTGATAAGAAGCAGAGGCTTGATTTATTGTATAAATTTTGGGAAGAAAATTTATGTGTGTGGAGTAGTTGAAGTGCCATTCCCAGGTGCGCATGTTTAAGTCGCAGGAATGAGGAGGTTTTTTTTGAGCATGAATCAAATAGCAGGTTCGATGGCTCAGGTTTATAGGAGGAGTATTGGAACCACACATTTCGTCGAATGAATGACCAAACCATCAGTAATTATTTCAAACTTGTTTACGTATTCCATTAGTACTTTGGATTTGCTAGAACCCGGTTTTGTCATGATAAAATTTTATTCTTCTTCAGAGGAAGACCTTTGCCGTTGTTGTTGGGATATTGTGTTCTTACACAAATAATTGAATGGGCCACTGCCAATTAAAAATAATTCTGTATCCACGAATTACTTAAAGGATGTTTTCAATCCTATTGTCATGAACTAAATGAATTTATTATAAAGCTACAATTCTTATTTCCGCATTCTGTTCAAGAATTGCAAGTTGTGAAAGTTACTAAAATAGCAACAAATATAAATATTTTTCTTAATAATAATTCCAAGTGGAAAATCGAATAGTTGAATGGTTCAACAATTTTTTTTTGATCAAGCTGATGATTCAGAAATCATATTTCTTTGGAATTCGAAGTTCATAATCGAGTCACTTCTCGAAATGTTTAATTTTGGAAGAATAATAAATTTTGTTGTGCTTCGCACAGTTCTTCGATGCTATGCTCAAGGGTCAAATACTTTTCAGATGTTGTTATTAATATGTGTACATAATTAGTGTTGGGTCAAAGATAATATTTTTGACAATATTTTTGAAACTGGAAAAATAAGTGGAAGTTAAAAAAAATCTATAAACAATTATAAACAGTGAGAATTTCTACGAGTGTTAATATCATGTTAGAAATTCAACCAGTGAACTACAATATTTCCAGTAAAGACAATTTAATTTGAACTGGATTTCATCGTAAATAATGGATATAATTTTGGAACACAGTCTACAGGACTGATAATCAGACTTGTGTCTCCAAAGACAATTGTTCAATGTGTTGGAAAATTTCTGTACATTGTGTAAATAGTAGTGTGTGCCACCTGGATTTGAGTTTCCTACGAAAACATGGTCAATGCTCAACAGGATTCGTACGGGTCATTGCTACTGTCAGACTTCCAATATAAATGGAAAATAATTCCTTCAGCTAACTGTGATTGTGGTGCCCCTTAGCAGAGCCTCCAGCATATCATCACCAAGTGTCCTAAAATAAAGTACACTGGCAACGTCACTGATTTCGCTCATGGCGATGACTTATATAAACGATTTAGATATAAATATATAGTTTGTCTTCCTTTTCTAAATTAATTATCATCTCTGTAAAAATTGTATCTGTAAAGCCAGACGCTAAATATATAAATACCAAGAAGTTCCGTGACGAACTAAAGAGCCTACTTTTCTTAAAATTTCAGATTCATGCCAATGATTAATCTATTTGGATCTATCTAGAATAATGACGAAATTAAGTTGGTAATATCGAAATTTCTAATTAGTTCAAAATACTGTATACCTGGCATAATGTAGCCTAATAGAGAACTACAGTTGGCAGCCCTGAGGACTGAATATATTCTTAGTTCCATTTCTTAAGGTACAGAATACAAAAAATGGGTAAGTCCAATGGATAGCGTGGACGTTACATGCAGTTAAACATTGGATCTAACAGCGCGCGTAAAATCATGTTGGCAACAATGTCATCCATGTATTGGTCAGAAATAATCTGAAATAATACGATCTATTGCTGTGCCAATTTTGAATGAAATCCATTAGTTATTATAGAAGTTACATGCATTTTAATATTGGACCTATCAGCAGGCTTAGAATCATGTTGGCAGCACTGACGTATATTAGTTACTCCAAATTAATCTAGAATACCAGGTACTATACATGTGCAACGTTTAGAGCTATTGGCTAGCATACATTCTGATATATTGATATTAGGTTAACAAAAATAGAGACAGCATTTATTAACAGCTGGCAGCCCTGGTTGCTCTTAAGAATACGCTTAGTCATACCTGTTATGGTACACATAGCACACACGAAATTTGCTTGAAATCCAAATGATAGTATAGAAGTTACATGTATTTAAATTTGGACCTCTCAGCAGGCTTAGAATCATGTTGGTAGCACTGACGTATATAAGTTACTCCAAATTAATATAGAATGTCAGGGACTATACTTGTCATAGTTTAAAGCTGTCGGCTTGCATACTTTCAGATATATGGGTATTTGGATTTAAAAAATTGAGAGCATTTATTAACAGTTGGCAGCCCTGGTGGCTCTTAAGAATACCCTCAGTTATATCTGTTTATGTACACATAGCACATACGAAATTTGGTTGAAATCCAATTGATAGTGTAGAAGTTATGTGAATTTCAAATTTGGACCTATCAGCAGGCTTATAATCATTTTGGCAACACTGCCATGAATGGCCTCCTGGAAATTAAACTACAATATTATTATCTATACGTGTGCCAATTTTGAAATAGCTCCCTTTCATACCTTCCAAGATACCCAACATGGAGCTCAAATTTCAATTGCGATTTTTCAGCAGTTGGTAGCACTGACATCTTTTTCAAATATGCCCGTGAGATATTCAGGTATAGATCTTTACTCCTACCAAATTTTGTTTTGATTGCTTCAGCCGTTTAGGAGTTGATAGGGGGGGACACACACACAGCCAGCCAGACAGACAGACAGAAGGACAGACATACAGACAGACAGACAAACATTTGCCCGATCCCATAAATCTACTTTTTCCTCATTTTTGCAAAATGTGAAAAGTAGGCTAAAAATGGTATGATGGCTTGGAATTTGAAGGCTAGATCCATGAAAAAAACAGAGGCATTCGAAATGTTAATACATCGAAGAATGCTAAAAAATACCCTGGTCCGATAAAGTTACTAACAAAGATATCCTCTTTTGTCTGAAATTAAATGTCCCATGACTGCCTATTTAGGTCATATACATAGAAGCCAAAGAAAACAGGCACATCAACTAATATTGCCTGTCAAAATAGATGCTAGAAGACTGGCTTCAGAACATCAAGGAGTGGTCAGAGATTAGATCTGCAGGAGAATTGTTCAGGATTGCGGAAGATGGAATCACCTTTGCCACGATGATTGCCAACATTCGGGGCACCGAACATGGCACTCGAAGAATAAGAAGAAGAAGAAGAAGAGAAGAAGAAGAAGAAGAAGAAGAGAAGAAGAAGAAGCGTTGAGTTATTTTGTGTTCGAAATAAATGCATTGACCTAAATGAATGTGCATATTTATTTCATTTTTTTAAAGCACATTATTTCCATTCTACTTTTTAGATAATTCACCGATGAGTTGTTAATCAGTACGTCTGCCATTCATAAGATGTTAAGATTATTAAGATAGACAGAAATGTTGATGTATATTGAGTGTTATTTCATTGAGGTAGAATTAACGCCATATCCCAGAGTGCACCACTAACCCATTTCTATATACTTACCAAGCTATTTATTGACAAGCTTGTGACAGGGAATAAAAACGGCGCTGATTTCAATCTCTCGTCTTGAGTGACAGGTACATCTCCAGGGCCCTTGTTACACTCTAAAATACACCGTGCCACTAAAATTGAGCATTTCCGTGCGTCAAGCGCATTCAGATAACACCATTCAGTATCAGCAGAATTCAAGAAGAACTAACTTTTCAGAAAAAGGCAATGCGGGTTCATTAAAATTCAATGTAAACCTCTTTTTA